>JAJHUR010111041.1:0-29187 GCA_027495735.1 Lutjanus campechanus | reverse complement strand
TTAGCAAGGTAACATTTACTAATTAGCACTAAATATAAAGCACAGCTGAGGCTGATGGTAATCGGCATATCGATTTTCAATACATACAGATTCTGAATATTTTAAATGATTTCAATGCTCATTTCACACAATATCGATACACATGCACCAGCAGAGCAATCAGTCAAATAGGTCTCAAGATAGTTTACTCAAAACCAATAATGTCGCACTACAGAAGTTCATAGGGGTCATTCTGGCAACCATCCATAAATGCTGCTACCATGGTGGAAAAAACTTCAAAAAGCATCAAAATTTTTATCAACTTATTAGTTAACTGACTAATCTTTTCTACTCATCTGGCAGCCTGATATCCATCCATCCATCTGCATTATTTTAAAGTCTAAAGTGTTTCCACTGTCACTTTTTTTGAGCACAGATCCTGTAACTTGTATTTGAATCTATTGCTTATTTCTCAAAATTTGTAAATCCTGCAGATATATTGACTCCAATCCTTCTAATAACAAAATCTATTCCTCTTTATATCCATGACAGGCAGCACTAAATTCAAATGAGAACTCAGAGGTATCCAGAAAGACATGCATAAAATAGGTACAAACACCAGCAGGTTCCAGCTCCATCAATCCTGTTAGAACATTATTATATAGCATCAGCTTTCTTTTTTTGTTAATGTAAATCAGTCTGTTGTGCACTACAGAGGATGTGTTCATGCTTTGAAGAGCGAGATAATGCGTGGTATTTTCACTGCGCTGTTGGCAGCCTCTTTTATGGCCAACAGCTTTAACTCCTATAACAGACTGTAAGAGAAAAATCATATATTGGAACTATCAGAGACGAGATGGTTGCCTTTTCACAGCATGTTCATTATCACAGTTTGTTCCTCTCTGCATTCATTTGCTGCACAAAGTTTTCAGAGGGCAGTCAGTCAGAGCGGAGATGGAAACTCTCCAGCTTGGCAGAGGGTAAGACATGGTAACAAACTAAGCTGTATGACGTGATTACGTGCGCCTCACAGCCCCTTGTGTAATCAGCACCGCTGCCCACATCTAATCTTGTATGAAGGGCCCTCCCCATCCCACCACACCCTGGCACACACATACACACACACACACGCGCACACACACACACACACACACACACACGCACATGTACACACACATACCCATCAGCCCATCCTAGATGACCAGCAGCGAAATCCTCCTTTGATGATGAACCCCTCAGCGTGGTGATTTGTGCTGGATGTTTGATATTTATGAGGAAAGCTACAACAGCAGCGTCCACCCTTCATCAGAAATAACAGCTTGAGTCTACTTGAGTGACCCCACATGAGAAAATCATACTTCTTTTCTGAATTGATGAAGCCAGCTCTCTGCGCTGATTGGTAGGTCATGTGATGTTCCCAGTCTGTTATTATCAAAAGTGTTTTGCTGGTGTTTAAGGGTCCAAAGCCACATCACTGAAGTTGATGAAGTAATGGCACCAACCACTCGCTGACAAAAATAAGGCCTACTCAACACCTACAAGCGTATTTTTAAAACTGAGCATTTTACACTCTGTCCATATTAACACGCCTAAAAACTCATATCACATGAAAATTCACAGACACTGGGTGTGCCAGTATAAAGAAGAAGCAGATTATAAGATAAGCCAGTGATTGCTGTTCAAAGTATCCTCCCAGATAATGCTAGCTTTACTAAAACATTTTCAGTAGAGATGTACCGATCAGATTCCAATATCTGAATTTGGATACCTGCTGATACCAATACCCATGCTCTTTTTTTCTTGATGTGTATGATTATAATTATTATCATTAGTAGAAGTAAGATTACATGCAGCTGAATCTGAACTTCCGTCTGGAACATGGAAAATGTGTAGTTTGTATAATGTAACTTGTGTAATGGTGTCCTTCAATCATTGTGGGGCGCTGTAGGGCTCTGGCTTGTGACATTCTCATATGCAGCTGATAGGCTGAGAGGCAGCCCTCATTTGCATTTGCATTCCCCATAATGCATTCCTGAGAGTTTAGGTTTGCTATTTTATGTTCCAAAATGCAAATATTGCTGTTCACTAATATTTGAACATGGTGATTTATGTTGTCATTTTTGTGCTGGTTTATTGTTGCACCATGAGTGAGTTGACTAGTACATTTCTTCACTCCAGCTGTATTGTTTCATAGTATATGGAAAGCATTTCAGTTCTATTGTTGTCAGTACCCAATGGATGCTATCTTTAAACCATCAAAATGAACACTTGTACACTTAAAGAATGTTTCTGTCCATGTTATCTGTGGATTTAGCTCAAGATTGTTTTATTTTGACGTGCAGTTAGTTGATGTTGTTGAGTTGTTGTGATGGCCACACAGACATGTTGGATGTTGACTAATGCAACTTTTCGGGATAGTTCAAAAGCATTAGCAGTTTTCCATTGTCACTCGGGTAATACAACCTACACCCACAGGGCCATTTTTTGTACTAAGTCTTTTGCTAAGGTTGATCACACCAATTATTCAAAAGTTAAAAAGTTTTAGTTTTAGTGACCTAAAATGTTTTTGGGTGGATGAAAGGCAAAAAGACAAAAAGCTACATGTTTAAAAATACCTGTGTGCATGTGGACAGGGCCTAAAAAAAACTGAAAAGAGCTGCTTTGGTCTTCAGTTGTAAAAATAGGAACCTAAATTGGCCACACACCTCGAAACTATTGTGAAATGTGAGATCTCCCAATCGATGGCCGGGCACAAAGCCAGCCTCTGATCCAAACTTGCAGATGTCGTGCTGAGGAATCCCTGCTTTGTGCCCTCAGTGAATATCTGTTTCCATGCAGAAAACATCTGTCTCATTCCGATATCATTCATGCAAGCACCTAATAATTACAGATTACCAAGTGAACCCATGCGTCTGGTTAAAGGACTGAAAATAACAATGCTTCTCCTGTCAAGCTCCTCCTCTGCTTTAGCTACTTAAGAGGAAGGAATGGCAAAGTTTGACATTATCACTCCTCTGTACAATGAGACAGCATGTCAATGTGATGCTTTTATCAAGAACTCTTTGGATTTTGCTTTACGAGCATGTCAACCCAGCATAATCTGGCATTGAAGGACATCTGTATGTGTGTTTGCCAAAGGGTGAGATCATAATAGATTAGCCTAATTACATGTGACGCTAATGGGCTGCCTTGCGCTGATTCATTGTTTGATGATGAATGAAACTAGCGCTATCTTGGCTTGCTGGTGCAACTGACTGCTGCTTAGTTTTAAAAGCAGTTTAGTGACAAAGAGAAACGTCTCGAGGGAAGAGACAAAAAGGCACACTGTCTAAATCTGCTTTAAAAGTCATCAGGACAACAGCAAATCAAACCCAGTGAGCCAGTGTGCAGAGAATTAGAAATAACTTGGCAATAAAGCCGCTGCCAGTATCTCACCTTGCCACAGCTACTCTGCATGAATGGCCATGGCCTCCTCAGAAAATCTGTTTTCGTTGCGTCCGGCTTAGTGCTAGCAGTCATATCAGGACATCAGTCTTCTTCTGATAAAGGGCTCAGGGGGAAAATCCAGCCTGGTCTTAGTTTTGCCAAAGATAGAAGACGTAACGCTGGCACTGCTTTTTGATGCTTGCTTTACATGCAATAAATGGCACAAGGCCACAGTGGCCCTCGATCAGAGCTTGATGTACGGTCACAAATTTAAAAAGGGATTACAGTTGATTTTAAGTTAAGACCTGTAAAACATTTAATCTGAAAAGTGAGAATCTAAGACCGAACAGTGACACATCACCTCTATGTTTTGGCTACTCGACAGATTCATGACTGTGGCGACCCTGCGTGTTAGTAAGTGATGTCTTGCCATGTTGAGTTAGATGGCATCCTGCTCCCATTGAGATCAATGGTGCTGTGAGAGGACATTTATCTTCTGACGGATTCCTTGTGATTGTGGTGGACGGGTAATGAGCTGCCTGTGGGCGTCTCTCTCTCTCTCTTTCTGTCTTTGTCACAATTTCTCTTTATCACACACACTAATCTGGACACACAAACCCTGACCCTCAAACACACACACACACACACACACACACACACACTCACTCAAAGATCTGCATGCAGACATATTGAAAGAGAAGGAATTCCTGCACATTTTAAAGCATTTCCACAATAGAGAATCATCTATAACAGCTGGCAGCTCCCATTAAAGGCATGCTCCTCTCTATGGGTCATACTTCACTTTGATAGATTTGTACTATTACAATGTGATGATCACAATAGAGCCATTAGATGGTTGACTGCACTCTTTCTTAGAAATGAAATGACTTTGCATGCCTGGCAGGTACAGTGTCGTTGTGAGAACGTCCGTACTATTTATTCAGTTCATTTTGTGCAGAGAAACAAGCTATAAGTGACAAGCAGCTCTTCATTCAAAACCCTCAAATTTTCCACTTTACAGAGGATGTGAGGTCATCCACTTCACTCAGCTGAACAACTCACAGTGACTGGACATGCTGAACTGGTCCAGGAAATGCTTTTAAAACATAACAACCACAAATGATTTGCTAAGTGCACAAAGACTGCTTAATGGTTCCCCTGGATGTAACTTTACGTTACGTTTGCATAACGCCTGAGACTTGTGTCTTCTCGAAACTTAATAATTATAAACTTACCAAGAAGAGTGAACTCAGTGGAGTGCAGACCTTTGCCAGACAACAGATGGCGAGGCACCTACTGCAGCTGACAGATGCAATCAACAGAGATTTGCAAGTTTTTTGAATTTTTTTGTTTAGTATAGTGCTTTCTAAGATAGATGTAGGCAAAGTTTTGTATTAAAATGTTTTTGTATTGTGTTTTGTGTGTATAGTCTCAGTATTCTTTAGTGTCAGATATATAGAATAGTGTAGTGGTATTGTAACTGGGTGATCTGGGTTCACTTAACTGTATTAACTTACTAATTTCACTTCAATTTAAACATTTTTATTTATTTAGAACATTTTGTGATTCATCTTGAACATCACAAGCATCTAGGAGGATTTACAACAATATAATAAATATAGAAATCTACATTTTTGGAGAAACACACTAAAGATTCTGAATAATTAATGTTGGCAATTCAAAGGTTGGAGCCCAAATGTCCCAGTGGAAGCTGAGGATATTCAGAAGGTTAATGATTTGGCATAGAGCTTCTTAGATCACCCTCAGTAACTTGAGTTTTTCTAACAAGTAACCACTGTCATGTTCAATTCTGCAGGTGTATAACAAACCAAATTTAATGAAAATCTGTTCAGAATTAAGTGGGTTATAGTCATGACAGAAAATTAGCACCAACCACCAGCCAAATGCATGTAAAATATGAAATTACTATGATTACTGATGATTTACTACTGGCACAATTTATAAAGTTAATTTCCCACCCTGGTTAAAGTCAGTTCTGTAGGGAAGTCTACATCTCTTATTTATTTACTGGTGCACCTTGAACAGTCTAATACGGTGACCATGTGCACACATAGTGGAGATGGCAGTGAAGCAAACAAAAGAGGGATTTATTAATCTTGTGTCATGCCTAACTTTAGTGGATTATAACATATTGGGTATGGAATTCATGCAGTTGCTCCAAGAGCAAAACTTTTCTATGGATGACCACAATAAAGGCCAAAATGTGGCCTGAACACATGAGGTAAGTTTGTTTTTAGCCTTGCAGTTGTTGATGACTTCCAGTGTAAGAGGACTGAGGAGTCAGAAGTTGGTATAAAACAGAGCAGTCAATAAAATGGTGTTTTATAAAATTGTGAATTATCGCAACCATGAGAGGTCCTTAAGCATACAGTCATAAATATGCTCAAAAAATGTTAGGCTCAGTTAAAATCCACCAGGATGAAGTGAGTATATTACTGTATATGTAAATGTGGCCACAGTCACCGTCAGCCCACGTAACTAATTTTGCTGCTCAAACATAAAACACCGCTAAAAACAGAAACCCTGTCTGACAGCGGCTTTCGAAAACCTGTAATTCATCACTTTATTGAAGTTAAAAGGGCTGCTTTTTTCCTTTGGTGGAAATTAGTTCTATAAATATCAGGTATTTTAAAAGGGACGGTGTGTCTATGTGTGAAGAGAATGTGCGTTACCGAGAAAAATGCAAGGACGACAGAGGAAATTAAGAAAAAGAGAGATTGAGTAGCTGATGCTGGCAGTGTGAGGTGCAATTCAGCCTTGTGTTTTTTGGTTTACCTAATAGCTTTTTAAAATGTTTGCTTAATCACTTGGATCTGTCTGAGCACTGGAAGTCCAAAGAGCTTCCTGGCTCAGTTTTACTGATAACAGTATCGGCCCAAATAGGCGCTGGTCCAGAAAGTGTTCTTTAGACAAAATGCCTGACTGGAACAAACTGGCAGTTCTCTTCAGAGTAAAATTACTTACAATGCAAATAAATGATACAGGACAGATTTCTGCAACTGCCAGATTTTGTTATTGTGTCATTTCAAGTAATTACAGAAATTCTGCTACAAATCTCAAGAAAATACAAGAATCACAAGACTCTGACTGTATTATTAAAAGCATATCACCATGGAAGAAATCTTCCATTAACTACTGATGAATGATTACTTTTCTGTCATATGCTCATGTAGACAGATCTTTTTATGACATGTAAATGGCTGCCTCTAAAGAGTATTCATTTCCTCTCACAGCATGGGTGAGCATCCTCAAACAATAAGCCATTACTGGCAGCCTATCTTGTTTGCACAGCAGGACCTCGATCCATTCCAGAGAAGGACCGGTGAACGAGAGGCAGGCTGGGTGACAGCAGGGAGGTGGGGATGGGTGTCAGGGCCTTCAGAGAGGCAGTGCACTAATCAGGGTGGGGGTGGGCAAATGTAACATCATTACCTACACTTGACCTGGGAATGCTTGCTAATGTCAAAACACTGCCTCCTGCCTCCTGTTTTTCACATTTTTCCTTCCATCATATGGATCAAATCCAACCATCTGAGTTTATTAAATATCTTGCTAAGTACTTAAACATAAGAATACTGTATTTTTAAGTATATCTGTTGTCTTAATGTTAAAAAAAAAAAGCTCAAATACATTTTTCAAACAAAAAAAAAAGAACCATCTGTGGGGGATCATGCCATCTTATTTTGAAACTTTTGCAGCTCTGATGAAAAGCATGACATGTAGGTTTTTGGATTGTCTGTTGGCCTTTAAGGACTGTAATCAGTGAGCCACAAACACTGACAAGCAGGAAACAATGTCAACACTTTATCCTAAGGGCTGTGCACTGTCATAACCATTTCATGACATGTTTATGACTGTTATGATGTTAAAACATGTCTTAACTTTGCCGTAAAGGTTTTAATCAATAACATTCTGAATTAAACGCATTGTTTCTTTTTGGAACTGGTGATGGAAGCAATTAAACAGTGAAAAATCTTGCTTCCTTCTCATTTCTGTTGAGAGCTGCACATCTGCATTACTGCCACGCTAACAACATCAGCATCTTGCTGGTCTGACCGAACCGGAGATCCTGACCAGACCAGAACCAGAACACAGCCTCCGAGATTGATGGTTGCCAGTTTGACAACAGAGAACAGTACACAGTACCAAGCAGGTCTTCTTGCTGGGTTTGGCTCCTGGCACACAGAGTCAGCTAATTAGGTGGCTAGCTCCACAGCTATCAAGATAGCTAACCCCAGCTACAGAAAATAATGGCAGACAGCTGTTAGCTGGTTTACTTGTTGCTGAAGTGGGCTGTTGTCCATCAGCTAACTCCATATATCACCTTGGCACTGTCTCCCTCCTCCAAGTGGCCTTATTACATTTAATGGCGTATTTAAGGTATAGTACTACTTTACTTGAAGTTCAGGAAATTATTCAAGACACCATTACTAAAGCATTTCACAGCGTAATAAAAAGTAATGGCTTCTCCATAATAAGTCTAAAATGTACCACTTTACTTGAGGTCAACAAGAATATTTATGACACACTTACAATGGTCTCACGATGACCAGTGTCAAAACCAGACAGTTTAATGTGATGCTGAAACATAAAGCTAAAGACTTTGACAGGTTATGTTGTCTTTGTTAACATATCAAATACATTCCTGACTTGACTAATGTCAAGTTGCTATAACAAATCTCAATTTTGCATTAAAAATGACACAACTGACTGAATGACATTTAATGACAACAGTCATACAGACTCCATGTTTGTGACGGGTGTCGTGACACAGTTAAATGACTGTTTTATGCTCACCCCTTCAAATAAAGTGTTATAGAAATAACTGATGAAAATATTGATGGGATTTTGATCAGAACTGACTGGTGTAAGACAATGACTAAAAAAAGAAGGATTGGGTAATAAATTGGTCGTGATCAGCAGGCTGGGAGGTTGATGGGGTGCTGATGCTTGCACATAATGACCCGTTCCCTCCCCTTCCTCCTCCCAACAATTTTCTACTCCTGCAGCTGCTGTTTTCAAAGGCTTTAATTGGCCAAAGTCACTCAAGGTAACAAGGGCCTCGTGGGCCTGTGTCTGGGCAACCTGATTACTGTGCATGTGTTTGTGTGTGTGTGCACTTGTTGGGTAAAGGTACCACCACTGGGGCTCTGAAGTCAACAAGGGTGGCATATAATTGCCTGTGGTGGTAGAAGGACTTAAATAAGTCAGTGCTTTGTTTTGAATAAAATCCAGGTGACTGTCAGGGTGGTTACTAAACTTCAGCATGTCATTATGCATGTCAGCATGTTAGTATGCAGATGTTTAGTGAAAAGCATCATTGTGCCAAAGTACACAGCCACAGTGTTAAATTACAGGTGTGAAACCTCCTCAGAGCCTAACCTCTGACCAAAAGAGGTGGTCTCAGTCTGGATCAAAGTGTAGCATGGTTCAGTTCATTTCTAGTCTGAAAACATTTTCTTGGATGAGTCGGACCAATTACGGGAAAAACAGCAGAGCAAAACAAAATGAGACGTGGTTGTATGGGGAGAGGAGGAGGCCAAATGTTTAATTGACATTTGCTCCGACGTCTTTACAAAGAGCCAACTGGGAAAAAAAATCACAAAGATTCTCACACTTTTAACCCTAACAAATTACTTTTCAAGAGGATGAAAGAGAGAGAAATTTAACCGACAACTTGCCAATGTATGCCCGTCTACTAGCCAGTCAATTGCAAGTACAGGAAAACTCAACTCACATAGGTGATGACAACAGAAGGTTCTGTATGTCATGTATAGTTCTTTAGTGCACTCATGTAATTGCACTGTATTCAATATAACAAAAACATGAGCCGTGGTTCAGACTTTCAGGTGTGAAAAGGCCTTTAGTCTTGTTTTTTTCTGAATGTCTGTGACACTGTTCATCTCTGTCTCTTTTTCTACTCTCTCCTCCTCCCTCTCTCTCTCCATAAATAGCTCTGGGTCTATTTCAGTACCACAGATACTTGAGACAGAACAGACAAATGAGTGGGCCTGGATTGAATTGCAGGTATCCAAATGATAAAAGGCAATTTTCTGGTTTAAGACAACTCATTAAAAGGTCGCCATGTGAACAATATGGTCCATTTTTTTCCTGCTGTCCACATCTGAGCTGTAATTCCCTGTAGCAGACTGTACTCAACAGCATCTTCGTCATGCAGCTGGACCTGCATCCCTTATTGTAGGCGGATAATTAAATCAAGACACATCTTGATGGACTGGAATAGTAATGCATGAAGAAGACAGAAAGCCGCATTTTGCAATCAAAGCACTCGGGGGCAGACAGCTGCCCAGCAGCGGTGTGTACGACAGCTCCTTACAAAGCACAATGATAAACTCATCCACAGAGAGAGGAAGACTCTGCAGCTGCCCAGATCTAGGACAGTCGGAGGCTCAAAGTGAGAGACGGGTCTGCTGTGAGAATGTAATGCCATTTTCCAGGCAGCCACTAGTAATCAGGTTACTGTACCCTCCTGCTCAATGCACAGAGGGGATCCTCCTCCTCTTACTCCCATCCCTCATCATTAGCAGCTGCAGGCCGAGCTGCAAGTAGCGACACAGCTATAGTGTAAGTAATGACTTGGGCTGGCTCTGCAAAAGGGGCTCAGTGTCCTCTTTCTCAACAGTTTTTCTTAATAGGGAGGTAATGGGGAAAGAGGAAATTGGTCACTGGGGCCAGGAGAGGGCTTTTGCTTTGCCAGGATATGAGGAGATATCAGAGTGGGAGAGAGTTAAAGTGCAGGCAGAGAGAGAGTTCAGCCTGAGGGTGAGTGTTACCGCCCAGCCGCCATTACCTGTCTTCATCCTTCAGTCATGCTCTCGCTTACCATGATGGCCACCCCTATTATCTCTCAAAGTCACTCTGAGATGTGTGTGCGTGATGTCTGGAAGAAGGGAGGACCTGGAGTGGATTGGACATATCAGATTTTGCGCTGGTTTGTTTTGATTTTTATTTACACAGCAGGTGGAACCATGGCTGACTAAAACTAAAAACAGGTGCCAAATATGAGTCTGGTGTCTTTAATGAAATAATATTAATATATTACTAATTTGCAATTATGTTTAGGCCTATATACTACTAATATGCAAATAATGAGCATACAGTATCTACCACATCGCAAAATGTTGATGCTGAATGTGTTTGCAAACATTGACTAGCAGCCAATTTCATTTGTTTTCCCCTTTGATACAGTTGACCATGTGATTTTAATATCTTAAGCATTGGGTTGGCATAGCATGTACAATTTTATTTATGTCTATCTAACAGGAAATTCTGTGTGGCCATTGGTGATTTTAAATCCTCCACCTCCTATTTCTCCTACGGAGTGCCTGTACTGTGTGATGATTAGTGCTTGGCCCCTTATCATTCTCAATCTATATGCTACCATTAGGTCAAATATTCCATCAGCATGGCATCAGTTTTCATTTCTATGCGGATGACTCACAGGTCGGTTTCTCCTGTAAACAATACAACACAACTGGCAAAAATACAATCCTGTCTTAAGGATGACAAAAACTGTCTCTCTCACAACTTTCTTCTGCTAAACTCAGTATGTAAACAGCAGCTACAAAATGGTGATGATAATTTGGTTGAAAACTTATTTTCCTGATAAGCCAGGAGCAGTCTTAAGGCTAAAACACACCACTGGCGCAGCATCACATCACGTCACATCATTTGGCACCCATAACATACATGAGCTGCAGCACATCAACCACATCCAGCACAATGGACTCGAGACTTTTCTCAACCTCAGCAACGCCGACCTCCCGTCTCTCCACTCAAATAAGTGTGTGTTGTGAGATCAGCAGGCAGCAGCAAAGTGGTCTTAGGTAATGTCTGTGTGTTCAGCTCTCAGTACTTTTGCAGCTTCTGAATGAATCTCTGTGGTTTAAAGTTTAGTTTCTCTCCTGTATCGCTGTTTTTCAATTTGGACCTGATTATGATGCAAGATTAAAAGTCAGGGGTTCACCAGTCATTAGAATTCATCCTCTGGAGAACATGGATGTCTCTCAAAATTTTATGGAAATCTAATCTAATATTTGTTAGGACTAAGGTGGTGGAACATCAGACTGATATTGCCATCCACAGAGTGCTAAAAAAAAAAAAAAAGTAGCACTACCCTCACTGGAAAAAATGTTGTCAGTGAAAACGACCCAGGTAACAATCAAATTTCAAACAAAATATATCTGACAAAACAAATTACTTTATTAAAGCAATTTCTAGGATACAGGGTAGTGAATAATTAATTAAGACAGGCCTAATTTTTTCAATTTGCAATACAATCTAAGATAAAACATAAACATGTGAGTGTGGGAAAAGCTTGGGGAGTCAGCTAAAATTTGTATCCTGTGTTGTAGTTCAGTGATCTTGCTCTTTTCTCCCCTCATTCTTTTCCCTTATAGGTTAATTATAGTGAGAGATGTGTGCAGCATTTCAGTAGCAGAGAAGAAGAAGCACTTTTACAAGACTGTAATCTCAGCCTCTTTTATTACCCTCCAGCTGGTGGCTGTGTTGCTGGAGGAAGAATTACAACTCCAAGTTCAGTGGTGAACCCCTGCAGATCTTACTGGGCACTGATGAGAGAAATGGACGAGTCCGGGGTCAGTTAATGGGAGTTTGGATCATGCACCTATGTTTAAAATGCACAAGGTCAATTACAAAGACTGTGTGATGTTTTCTGATCAAAGATGTTTCTCGTTGAGTACACCAGCACAGAAGGAGTCTCGCGTCAGGATGAATTCATTTATTCATTAGTTTCTTTTTGTCCTCTCGGGTCGTTTCTGTCCATCAGGGTCCTCACGATCAGATCAGATAGATGACTCTGGCTTCTGACTCATGGCAGATGTAATCTGAGATCTAACTGATTCTACTTGATCCAAACCAGTCTGGCTTCAGTGCAGTCAGTGACCTTTTGTTACAAATCGGACAGATGACTTTCTTTTGAATAATGATTGAAGGAAGACGGGTTCTCTACTCAAGATACAAAAGGAACAGAACTGAAAGTACAGAGCTTCAAAAACAAACAAGGTAAATAATTATCATAATGATGTTCTGCCTCAAACTTTGTGCTATAATCTCAAAACACAAAATCTTATTCAAACCTTTTTGTGGTTCCCAAAAAGATCCCAAACTAAGAAGGAACTGGATTATCACTCATACTTTGCACCATGGGTGTCAAAAGGAGCAGCCTCATTACTTGACTAAAGGGGCCAGTCAGTCCATCAGAGGTGCTGATTGTCGAATAGCTTCAGTGACCCCCTCCCCTCACATCTTTCTGATGATCTGACATTCACGCTCACTTCAGCCAGCTGTGAGGAGGTGTGAAAGGAGCCAGAGTTTTCTCTTTTTCCATTCTTGACAAAAACTGTCATTTTTCAGATGAACTACCGAGTGCATCACTATGAATGTCTTCAAGGATTGACTGTCTGAAAATGTGCACCAGAACCCCATATTTTAACAATATCACACACACACACACCCTCTCTATGACAGTTGGCATTTCTCTCTGTCTTCCAAAACAGCTTTTGATTTCCGATGGGTCAGACAACAAATCTTTTATTTTGTTATTGTTGCCATTTCTGCAACAAGATCTCATTATTAAATGACAAAATACATTGTTTGTCCATACCCTTCTTACAGACAAGCATTTCTGATGCTGTTAGCAAGAAGTCATAATCAGTCAGTCCTTTCTAAAGTCCCCACAAATCAGTGTGGAGAAATAAATCATACTGTTTATGATGTGACAATACTATAGTTAAGGTTTGGTTAGGCATAAAACCAATTTGGTTAAGTTTAGGCAAACACCGTGGTTTGGATTAAAATGACTGCTTTGTTGACGTTGAGGGACCTTTGATAGGATCCTGACAAAAATAAACACAGGTTAAGGTTATGGGATAATCTTGATCAAACTTTAAAAAAAGGTAATGTCCAGATGAAAAGTCATTTTGTGGCGATCCATCTGATATATGTCAGAATTTGGTAGTAAAATCCAAAAATATGAATTCCACAGTGGCACTAGAGGAAAAGTCTGTGGAACCCCAACGTCTGAGGACTTCATCCTCTGAGGAACATGAATGTCTCTACAAAATTTCACGGTAATTCATCAAATAGTTGTTGAGATGTTTTGGATTTTCCAATACTGGTATTGGAATGGGAACAATCCTACGATCTTAGCTTTAGGAAAGTGTGGGCCTGTCTGCTTGTCTAGCTGGGGAAAAAAAACGACCAATTAACATGTGAGTAACTGCAAGGCGATGGTCCATTAAGGCTGTGTGAAGATTGTAGTTGACCTGTGTTCGAGTGAGACGACACAAATATTGAAGTGGAGCATTACTAAGAAATAGACTTTCAACAAGTCTTTCCTTGATAAAAACACACAAAATAGGAGCGTCCCAAAAACCATTGATTGCTTAACACCACATAATAAAATTTATGAAAAACACACACCTGCTCTTCGAGACGTTCAGAGCAGGTGTGTTGTTTAAAATAAAACAAGCCAACACTGCATATCATTAGTCTTAGCCGACAGAGTGCACTGGGAGGCAAATTCACATGAAGAATTGCTGAATTGCTGGTATTTCACAAGTTCGCCACTTCCTCCAGTAGCTCACAGATGGCTTATGTGTTTCTGAGTCTGTAGCTACTGTACAAAGAATGATTAAAGAGAGAACTGACTCACTAATATTTGTTTCACAGCTGAAATAGAGACTCTGCTTCACTTGCTGTTGTGTCAGGCCTCGCTGCCAGGTCATTTGGGCCTCTGGGAAATGAACAATAAACTCAATATAATAACACTGTATAAGCCAGTGCACCCTTTAGAAAGCTTTCATTAAGTATCGCCATAATGCAGGGGAAAAAATAAGTATTTTACAAAATGCAATTTTGCACCTTTGATCTTATTTGTGGGGGTACTGTAATTTTCCAAGGCAACTTATTTTAATACTTATTAGGGTGCAAACCCATACACACTGGCAAAACATATTCTAGTTTCTGCAGTTCTCTTATTTATTCCATCCTGTTGACAGAATAGACTCTTAGTCTTGTAAGAAAGTTGTGCATAGCCGTCATTTACACTGGGGACCGCTTTTTGAAATGGCCGATTTTGTCAACTTCACTTTTTAAAAACATAATTTGTTAAAAATGTTCTAAAAAATATCTTCAACTGAGAAACAAATGAGAACGCTTTAACAATTGTTTATTTGCACAAAAAGAAAACATTCAATGAATTATGATTGGTTGAATTTAACTCAAAACTCTTTTAAACTGTTAAATGTTTAAGTCTGCAGAACTGAAACAAGGCAGTTTAACTTAACATCTGAAGATAAGGTTGATTTATTATCTTTACACTGTTAACATTATTCTTTCAGTTGTTTCTATTTTTTGTCATATCTTATGGCATTGATACTGGATATTGGATATTAATATCACCTGGCTGACTTACTAGTTCTTT
This sequence comes from Lutjanus campechanus, assembly GCA_027495735.1. Lineage (NCBI taxonomy): Eukaryota > Metazoa > Chordata > Actinopteri > Lutjaniformes > Lutjanidae > Lutjanus > Lutjanus campechanus. Next base: position 14,294 of record JAJHUR010111041.1, on the reverse strand, counting down.
CTACTGTAAATGTGATATTGCGTTGTTTGACTAATTGGCATAGTGTCTGATGTGTTTTATGCTGAGTATTTTTCTTATTGTTGTCTCTGTAGAAGCCTAGACTTTGCCCTTCAGTATGCAATTTTTTTCCCAACCTGCTGTAATTTTCTACTTGGACCTCAGACCGATCCCCCATTACATTTCATAGATGTGCTGGGGGATTGGCATGTTAAAAACGGTTAAAAATCTATTTTTTCATATTGGTCCCTTTGTCACCACCACTTTTCAGTTTAAAGCGAAGCCACTGAAGCTGTGTAGCCCAGGCCTCTGGGACTAAGTTATGCTAGCACATGGTAATAACATGCTAACCTGCAAACAAAAGAAAATTCTAGTCATTTAAGTTTGCATGCTGTCATTATTGACATTGGCAATGAAATAACTATTCAATCAATTTATTAATATATTTAATGCATTGGTTATATTCACCTTCAATTTGCGAGATATTTATTGCATGAGCTCTGATCCATATTACCTGTTGGTCATGGGTCCAATCTTCCAAACATCCAATGGGCTTTATAGTAGAGCGAATCCAGACTGGACCATAGAGAACAAAGGGCTTTTTTCATTGTTTCAGGGAATAGTCTTTTATAAGTACCCTAAATAACTTAAATTGTTAATATTTCACAATTACAATAAGGATTAGCAATTGTGCCTTTTTTGTTTTTTTTCTTAGACATGTTATTTAAATGTCTTATTTGATTATGAACTAACTTGTAGGAGAAGCAGGGAGTAGAAGCTCCTCAGGGGAGGTCACGGTTGGAACTAAAAGTTGGTCCCGTTCAGGTGCAGACATGCTGAAAGCTTGCTGCTTGCTGTTCAGTAGCTATTTGCCTGGCATCAGTTTCCTTTCTGTCGCATATTGAGTTTCTTTAATGTTCTTTTAAAAAGTATATTTTATGTAGTTTTTTAAATCACCTCTACTACTCAGCCAGTGCTTTACAATATTGTATGTGTATTAAATAAAATAAATGCAGATAGTAAGTTTGTGGCACTCATATTTTTCTTCTGTTTCAAACTGACAGCAGGTTTTACTGCTAAGCATTAAGGGTTGATTTTCCTCTTTCAGTTCACAGCGCACCTCTCTCCACTTAACTGATGACTTTTTTCCCATATTGCTGTAGTTGATGCTGTGGTTTGTGTTGAGTGGACCTTTTGTTCTCCTGCTGGCTGCAAACATTTTGTTTTGTCCTATTCTTGTGTCTCTATTGTTTCCCTAAAGGCTAGCCTGTTTTTCTCAGCCTGGATTTAGTGAAATTCATGGTCCAGGTCAAGGTCTAAAATCTGCAGGGAACAGCAGCTGAAAACGAAAATATGTTGCAGTTTAAAAAATACAAAATTGCTCAGGGTTCATGGAAAGGAGCACAATGCATTGCAGAGGGCATTAACTGACCCTTAAATTAAAGTTTTATAAGCACTTTATTAACTTAAAACAGCAGGTTTACCCCAATCCTCCATTAATTTCTGACCCTTCTTGTGGATGATACAAATAAGGCCCTGAGGGTGTCTTTGGCCTTGACCGTAACCATGAACACATTGACTGAATGCGCAGTACGTGAGGCTGCAGCCATATAGTGGCCGAGAAAGGTCAGGTTGTAGAACAACAACAGAGTGAAGGGTCCAGATGGCAGCAGGGAAAAAGCAGAGGGTGAATAAGCTTTGTTTTGTAAGGAACAAATTGTAAACCTGTGCAGTTACACTAGTTGTTGTGTGTTGTACGGCTGTCTGATTGATGTCAACGAGGAAGGAGCATCCCTCTCGGACTGATCTGAGACTAATCTAAACTAAGGGCTAAGACCATGGGCAATGGGATGTTTTGTTCAGAATCTGTTACCCTGTATAACACACATGTCTTGTGTAATATTCCTCTTGTTACTTGCTCAACAATACAGCTGCATTGACAAGCTGCAATTCTCTCAGGTCTAAATTAATGAACTTGTCAATCAAACAGAGCAGCAGTGCCTATCTGGAAGCTGTCTCTGATGTGTAATTTGTGGTTATTTAAAATATGTAAAACAACAGCAGGGACAAGTTGTTCATTTCTGGAGCTCGTGGCAAGGTGACACAAGTAACTCCTATATACTTTAATTGCAAATTCAATATTTTATGTGTCCTGTACCTTTAATGACTAACGGGTGACAGCAGGGGCTTACAAGGTTAATTTGCTTCTGTGTTGACTATATGGTCATGGCTGCTCACATGAAAACCTGTTCCCTGTCCTTGTGGCTGACATGACCATAAAATAGGGCTCGGCGGTATGGCCTAAAATTTATTTATTCTGAAGCACAGATGGTAACGGTATAAATGTGTCTGAGGTAAAGCACTGATATGGCAACTGCATGGTAACAGTTACTGTTGAAAATGACCTCAAAGACAAAAACAATGTAAAAGACGTAACAAGGCAAAAACTATGAAAATAAAGTAAAAGATGAAAACGATGTTAAAGATGAACGAGAGGGAGACTTGATCAGTGAGATAAGGTGATGTTCGGTTAGCTTTGTGTAGAAACAGCCGGTAGAAATTTCCTTCAGAGGGCTACTTTTTCCTTTTATACTTCACATACATTTCAGAGGATGTACTTGTACTTTTACCAGTCTTTTTTATACAAGTATCTGTACATCTATTTGAGTACAGGCTGTGTGTACTTTTGCCACTTCTGCGTTTTCCAGACAATCAGCTGACACAGGCTGAAAACAACACATCCTGCCACAAATTTTGATGATACTTTTTTTTTTCTTCGACTAATCAAAGGGAGGGATCTACCAATCAGCATGTTACAATCAAAATTCATACCGATGTACTTGCTATACCATTTATACCAACCACCTCTACCATAAGGAACCATCAGTGGGTTCTTCAAACACAGGATCAGTGCTGCACGCTGTGCATGAACTTCACTTAAGAGCTCAACAATCCAATCTCACTCCAGCGTCGGCAGAGTAATTTAAAGAGTACAAAGAAAGAATCAATCTTCTCCTGCTAAGATGAGTGGAAGTCAAAACAAAGCCTATTATTTGTTGCGGTGGTACCTGATAGTGGAGGCGTCTCCAGAGAATACATACAGCCTTAGGGGTGAAAAGAGGAAAGAAGAGCATGTTGGGAGAACAGTAAACACAGTATAGTGAATCTGAGAGGGTGCAAGAGTGTGTTAGCACACGATTGTGAATGTGAACAACAAGACACTTATGCAAGTGTTGGAATAAATAAGATAAAAGCAAACACAAGTGCAACTGAACAAAAAGAAGCCATATGGATTCCAGGAATGTTGCTTAAGTCTGAGAAGTATTATTATTAAATACTATAAATATGGATGAAACCAGCCTGTGATTGTTTGCTCATGAAAAGAGACATCATAAGTGACAAAATGCACATTTATTGACAATTTAATTAGTTTTTAATCTCATTATCCCTTCCTTTCATGCCCTACATGTACTGTACCTCCAGTCAGCGTATGTGCTCTATATTAGCAGCCTGAGTTACACAATATAAAAAATGTTAATATATGCAGTTATAATGAGAAATAGGAATGCATTATCCGCTACTCAGAGTGCTCAACCAAGCACACTAGAAACGTCAGCAAAATCCTTGTGTTTTTCTTGCCAAATCGGATTCTAGTTAATGAAATGTTCAAGTGCCAAAAAACATCTCATGTGAGTACTCCAGCTGGGAGGGGCCCAAAGTTGTCTGTAATGAATACCACAGGCCACTTTTTACACTAATGCCCACACTTCCTGAGCCCTTTCTGTCACCAGTTCACAAGCGTTTCCAGCCAAGTGGATGCAGTGTCCAGTGTGCTCCATATTAATGATTCAAACATACATCCTCTGGTGTAGGATACCAGTTTGCCCTGGAGTCGGGCCCCTGTGCAGCCTAAGTTGAAATTGACATGCTTTTTACATGCTCTGTGATCCAGTGTTAATGTTTTATGAGCAGCAGCCTGTGTTTCATGTTCATGTTTCAGCATGAGACTACAGTATCCGCAGGGATTCCACACACAAACACACTCACACACACACACACACACACACACACACACACACACACACACACACACACACACACACACACACACACACACACACACATCACTCCTGCCCACGTTGGTTGGTTAGTATGAGTATCATGTTGTGGTCCGACAGACGGCTGTTTTTTTTAATGATGTGCACCCCTGTTTCAGTTCATGTGGGTGGGTGTTTGCTTTACATTAGGGAGGTGATCTTCTTGCAGTGTCCTCCTGACCCCCTGACCACTGACCTGTAGTAATACAACATGTGTCAACCAAAGACCAAAGGTGACAGTTCCTTTTGAAACGTTAACCCCTGTATAGCAGACACTGGGGTGTCACCTTATGATTCACTTCCTCTTCTTGAATTCTTCTTCAAGTACATTTAGGCTTTACAATATATCGTGCGTCTGGGGATGGCCCATAAATAATACAAAAATCATTCTGACAAAATAATCCACTTACTCCCTTCCTCTTGAGCTTTTGACTGTATGATATGGCACCACATGATTTTAATAGACAAATGAAGTCAGCTCAGTGTATTGAGTGTTTGATGACTTGAGAACTGAGGAGAAAATTCACTACTTTTTATATGGATGATCAGTCGGTGTTTATGGTAAATGTAGTCTATTGCAGTAATAAATTCCTCAGTGCTTCTATATTGAGTGAGAAAGTTGAGTTCTCCTGTTGTTCTTCTTGCATCCAGTGATGACGCAGTGACGACACCTAACACCTGGATAACAAAATGTAGTTATTATTACACTATGTTTAACCTAGTCATCTAAAAAACATTCTCAAACTGTGAAACTCCCTTGAAGGAAGAAACAAATAGCCCACAACAAGACTCGGTTCAGCAAGATTGCTGCTTCTTTTTATTTTAAACTTTCACACACACACACAGCTTTAAGCAACATTTTTGATTGGTCTGCACCACGTTCTAGCTACTGTTCACGTGACACATGCTGCTCATCTTTGTTACATGTGACCAGTAAGTCAGCTTTAATGATCAATATAGCAGCACTAAGGAATTGATTGCTTTCATTGACTACATTTACCATCATCACTGATTGATAATCCACATAAAAAGTGGTGAATTTTCCCTTTAAGGAAATTTGAGCTAAGCAAACTCCAGCCTTGAGTCTCAAGAATGAACTGTACAACTCAACAAATATTATTGACCAACTGTTTTTATACAGTGTCCCACAAAATATCTAGAAATTACAAGTCACAACAACTCTTTTAGATGCAGTTCAGACATGAGCACAACACCATCCACCAAAGATGGCAACAGACTTCCTGTATGTTGATATGACGATAAACTGTATTATTATTTTACACAATTTCACTGTCCAAATATAACATGATTTCAAACAAACTGCAAATACAGTAAGACCAACAGCTTTATTGTTTGATGTGTGAGATTGGATGCATGTTCTTTATTGTATTGAATAAAATATAATTTGAAATTTACTGTTAATATAATAAGATTTCAACTGTATAACACAAACCTACAGCTTTCTTATTGACTGTCATTTTCTTTGGCTTCTACAGTGTTTAGAAGGCCTGTTGAAATGTTCAATAACGTGAATTTTGTTGTCAAGCATATAATAAATTAAGACAATTTTGTCTGACATGTCTCATCCTTTACATTTTGGTGGATCTTCTACCACAGATGTACAAATGTGAACTGAGATCATAAATCTGCAATATTGCATTAAAATGTGGAATACTACACATCATATATAAATGATGGAGAATAATCGATAGAGGGTGATTAACATAGAAAAGTGATTGATGGAGACATTAGATAAAAACTGATGGCATTAGAAGTCTGCTAATGCCATTGCTAATGGAAGAAGGTTCACACGATCAGAGAGTGGCTCTTTGCATTCATTTGTCATATTTAGTTCAGCAGCTCAGCATTCAATCAGACAATTTTCAGGGTTAGAAAATGGCTGGAATCGTTCATTTGTATTATGGTGCATGCTGTTGAATTTCTTGGCAGACTTAACAAATTCTATTTGAACCAAAAAGGGGAAAAGAGAAACCAAATTTGTTTGCTTGAGATTAATTGTTAGTTCATGTAATTTATTTTTGATTACACTAATCAAGTCAAGTCAGTTATGCCTTTTCAGAGGTGTAAAGCAAACAAAACGAAGCATTAAACAAAGAGACAGTCAGTGTATTATTGGTTTGCATAGGGAGATTTTTAAGTGTTTTAAAATTTAATGGGATCTAAAAAAAAAAAAGCAGCTATAGCTATATATAACAACTATATTTTACTGAAAGAAGGCTTTTATACACCAAACACCCAATTAAAAAGGACATTTTCATCTGTTAATTTTCTTCTGTTCTGAGATCAATAAAATTGTTTCTGTCTGTTGTCACAAACATCCTCAGGTGTGCTGTTAAAATCCCCATTTTCTGCGAATAGGTGAATCCAGAACAACCATTTCAGACAGACAGACGATAAAGTAGATCATTTTATTTTTATACAATGAGTCATATAATCCCTTATTTCCTTTTTTTTAAAATGAACACACTGAGGATTATTTAATATTTTTGCTTCCAATAAAAGCATGAATAGTTATGAGGTTTTCAACACCAGACATTTGTGTGTTGTCAGTTTTGAGAGTGGTGATGGCAGCTGTCCAGGTGTTTGTGTGCACCAGATTCATAATGAACTGCACAGCACACTGCACTCCTCTACAGTATTTGATGTCAGCTCTACAGGGAAAGACACTTTTTAAACATACTTGCTTTATAAAAAGGTCAAAATTGTACTGTACAAGTGACACACAGTCCTACATTACTATGCAGATCAGTTGACAGCATGTTTCTTCTCTTTTGTAACCAAGTGAAAAATCAATTAAGTAGTTTGCGAAGTTAATAGCCATTAAGACAGCCATCTGATTTTTTAAAAAGAAAACAGCAGATGTTCAACACATCCAAAAGGGATTTTTTGTGTCTTTTTATTGCAGCATGTGAGAAACTTTCCACTTCCAAATCTTTTTCCTGATGGCCTGGGGATCAAACTGGCAACCATGTAGAGTAACATCAGCATGCTTAAGCTCAAGGGTACTGCATCTTCTGCGTGCTACAGCCTTACATATCATCTGTTGTTAGACTGTTTCCCCTTAAGTAGCTGTTTTGTAAGAGATAAAAACATTTGCAGGCCGCCCTTATCTTCCATTCAGGCTCTCATATACTGGAAAAGTCTCGACGGCAGGACTGTAATTGCATCTTCTGAATCTCCAAGTGTTATAGCCTGTGACGGTTGGGTAGAAACAGCAAACCCAGTATCACGCCAAAGTGTCCCGGTCTCCCGTGTTTTACTCACCCATCTACCACAACTTCATGTGGACTTTCTCGCCCTTTATACTTCTGCATCTTCATGGACGCATGTACCTTTCACGCCTAGGTGAGGCAAAACGTGACACTGACACTGACACACTGAGAATGGATCAGCAGGTCTATTACACGCTTTATCATGAGACTGAGCTGCAGCACCTGTACACCAATCATCGGTGTATGAAACACCTTGTGGTTATCAGTGGATCCTCGGTATGGCTTCTTGTTGATGCTGCAGCTATAGTCTATAGTCTAAATAATAACATACATGGATGACAGTGCACAGACACATGTGGTGTTTATGAGCGGAGACTTTCTGGTAAAATTTTTGTCCTGTATGGCATTTTAATATTTCCTTTCATGCATCTTTGAAGGTACAAGGTAGATTTATTTCTCATTTTACAATACAGGGTTACATCTCACAGCCTGAGGGAAGCAGCTAGTATCCTTTGGGTTCTCTGCAAGCCTCCCACCTCATCCATATCACTGATACTGTGTAGATGGGTGCTGGTGATGTTCTGGGCAGTTTTAATCATCTGCTTCTTTTTTTAGGCTTTTTGTGCCTTCATTTGGTAATACAGCTGAAGATATGACAGGAAAGGGAGAGAAAGAGTTGGGGTATAACTTTCAGGAAAGGTCCACTGGTTGTAATCGAACGGTTGCAGAGGACTCTGCCTCAGTACACAGGGCACACACTCTACAAACTGAGCTACAAGGCCGCCCTTTGCCTCCTTTTTCCAATAATCAAGAATCAGCTCCTTGGCTTTGCTGATGTAGCGTAGTAGGTTGTTCTCTGTACACCTTTCTACGAGACTGTTGATTTCCTGTGGATGTGTTGTTTAAAATCCCACTGATGATGGTGGAGTCGTCTGTGAACTTCACAACTTACATGTATTTTGGATATTTTTGACAGGCTTGATATGATGTACTATTCTCTCATTATTCCCAATCAGATGAATGAATTATGATTTTTTGAGTTTTCATTGTACTGTATTGTTGAATGGTTAACAATATCTGCCATCACAGAGCCTACCACCCTCTTGGTATATAAAGTATATGAGTGTGGTGACCATTTTTAAACTGTTGGCCTGAGAGACATTTCACTGTGATCAAAACGTGCATTTAAATACATTTGTGGAGTCAGTGCTGATTTCCTACATAATTCCTCTTTCTAATCAAAAAGGTCAATTGTTCACCATGACTCTCTTCCATGTTTTGTGCGCAGACAGTCCAGCAGCAGCCAGTGGTGTGCTAGCATTGCTAAACATCCCACCAATCATGTGCTTTGGCACCTCAATTATAGCGACTGGTAGCCCGGCCAGGTGACTCTTAATGGTGCGAACTCAGAGGTGGGTTTGTGGGCGTTTGGGCGATAATAGTTTGGCACACACACTAGGCGGTCTGATGCCGTTGCGCTGATTTCTGTTTAAGCTGTATTTGCTCAGCTGTCCTCCGGAGCAGCAGCCTGTAAACCCTCAGGGACAGTTTTTCGCCATCTATCCCCATTATAAGGCATTACAGCCCTCTGCCTTTCCCAGAGTGTCACTTCATTTTCGTGAAAGCTCTGCCATGGCACATCCTCTCTATAATGAAATATATTCAGTTGTGCTGCTGTGCTGAAATTAGGTTTACAGGGAATCAGTGGAATAATTATTTCCCTGTACGTAAATCATAATAGTCTGGTGGACAGTTACTGTGGATCATGTTTGTTGATGAAAATGTAGTTAATTAAGTCTTGGTTAATAAATAGGAGACTGTACTGTGTATAAGATTGAACTTTGTCTGATTTGCCATAAGTTATATAAAGTTGCTTAGTGCAGATATACAGTAGTTTAGTGTCTTTTCAGCAACTGCACAGATTTTTATTTTTTTTTTTATTTGGTCCTATGGGCTCTATTACGTTTAGTGTGCATCCTGCTGACATTCACAACAGAGCAAGGTTGAACAATATTTCACCATAATCTTAGAGCTTGTTGTTTTAAGCTGCTGTATGGGAAACCAGAAAGTTTTCACAAGAGGACACTTTAGAAGGTGCCAGGTATTATTAGCTGAAAAAAACACTCAAAGTAAGACCTCAACAGACAAGTTGCATCCAAAAGTCACACCCATCCTTAATCCAATGAACCAACGCTGAATGTATGGACATTAAACACAGATGATTAGAAGCAGCTCAGCTAACCTTAAGACTTCCAGTGATACATGTTCATTCTGTATCAATAGCTGCATTTCATGGACCCTAATATTCCACTAATAATGAGAATAAAATGCCTTAGAATACCCTCAAACTGGCCTGACCTGGCCTGATAAAAGGAATTTTCAATTCGCTTGGGATGGATGGTGTAAACCTTTGATAATCCATTCAATAGGAAAATAACTATGTAAATGCTTAATCTGATCGTTTCTCTGTGATTGGACTAAATATATTCTTCCTGTGCATGTTTTGCCCCATGTAGGAGAACACTGGGGGATGTCAGTGAGCTTCCAGGAAGGACAGAAACATGATGGTAGCAAAACAAAACTGATCTGTGGCTGATACGACTTTTTTTGTTGGAGACCTTTAGAGATTTAAAGATTGTTGAATGCTTCAATGTTTGAAAGGCTCAAAACAAGTTCTTCAAACACGTGTTTAAAAAGATGGACAAAGCTGATATCCGGCATCCGAAGTGACCAGATCAAAAAGCGCTAGAGAAACTTGTCTTGTCAGACAAAACCACTTTTTCTTCTGTATTATTTTCAGCAGATTAGACATGACGTGGAATGGAAAAAAAATTCTTTGGTGCATGTAAAAGCACATCTTATCAGATCAGTTTATTCAGCGGACAGTTACGTTAATCTGAAATCAGACTGGGTTAAATCAGGCTGAAGACATATTGTCCATGCAGCCGCAGCTAATGAGAGCTGTGAAGGTGCTGAAATGATTCTGATTCTACCACTTAATGAAAACATTATAGTTTTATGGTGTTAAGCTTCTACCCACACAATCACCAATCAAATTAGTTATTCAAATGAATGAATTTAATAGTTGTTAACACATGAACCCCTCCAAGCCAACAAAATGTAAACAAAGCTGATAAATGATGACAAAAGGTACATAATGTTGCTATGGCTCATGAGATATGCATTATACCGGGGATACAACCAGTGAGCAGCGTGGAGAATGTGACAACGAGTTCAATCAAAACAAGCAAACAATAAAAGTTTCATTGCCTAATTTCAGTTTAATAGCTGCTGTAAATCATAACATAAAAAACAGCTGTGGGATCAACTTTTTCAATATCGTTTTATGATTGGCTCATCAATTCTACAAGGCCAATCTCACCTAGGAGTGACACCTGAGTAAGCTAAAGCAAACTCGAAAAAGTATTTGTCTTGGGTCTGATTCACAGCAAAAGCCTGACATGGCCTCCAGTTAGTTAAATGCTGCAGGTGCAGAAATGCAGCCACAGGGTGGCTTTCAGCAAATGGCCTGAAACCTCTTTTGTTGACTGAGGGATTTAAAGCGTCACCAAAGCTTAAATCCATACAGACTTGTCTGTCACAGTACTATGGCAGACATTCCTGACAGGCAAACGCTTTTACACAGATCACCAGCTAAGCGCTGCTGTCCAAGCAATCTGTGGGTGAAAATCTGTGAAAATGAAATAAGCTGATTCACTTACAAGTGACTGAAGAGTTGAAATTGAAGCAGAAGTGATTGGGAGGAGTTTGGTCAAATGCATTTCCTGTATTTACACTGGATTTACAAATGTACTAATTTGAATCAAAGCAGCAACCACATAATATAATCTCACTTTTTTTTAAATTAGCCATTTCATGCTATTTAAGTTAATAAAAAATACAATGTTCCTTATTGTTTTATATGATGTTTATCTGCTATTCTGCTATTTTGCGGATTTTTTGTTAGCTAATATTAAGCCAGCCCATTTTCTTCAATCTGCGTACAAGCAACACGACTTTCAATTGAAATAGCATGTAATGCATGAGACAAAGATCTAATTTTGCATGCAGGTGATACGCCAATCATTCCCATTAAAAAATGTCAGCTGACGCAGCTAGAAAACAGCAAGAAAGTTCACGTATGTAGAATGTAGGGTGATTGGATGGTTCAAGCAAACACAGGACCTCCACCTCCCAAAAATAAACTTAATTTAAAGTTTTATGTTATGTAACAGTGAGGATGCCATGTGACTTACTTCATTGTGTCACATTACTTACATAACATACTTATTTTAACCCAAACCATGATGTTTTAAAACCCATCCAAATAGTTTTGTTGCCTAAAACTTGACAAACTGGGGCATTTCACAGCGTTGTTGCTTGAATGGTGCACCATTCAAGCATCAAGAAATACCTGATATTTCAAATACATAGCTTGTTAGGGAAATAGTTTAACATTTTGGGAAATATGATTAAAAATAAAAATGTCACATAACATGTTAAGCCTTAGAAATGCTGGTGGGCGGCTTTTGGTACCTTCGGACAGAGCCAGGCTAACTGTTTTCCTGTTTTCCACTCTTTGTGCTAAGCTAAGCTAACCTGCTGCTGGCTCCATCTTAATATTTACCATACAGACATGAGCATGGTATCAATCTTTTCATTTAACTTTCAACAAGAAAGTGAGCAAGTTTATTTACCAAAATGTTGAAATATTTTTTCAACTCGATGCAGAAACTAGGCAAATTATTTAAGATTTCAACACTGCTGATGTCAGTGTAAATGTAATCGTGCTTTACTTGTTTAATTGTTTCTAGAAAACAATCCCACTGAAGATAATTTACTAACTTTGGCTGCCTCTAGCACTGTAAATACTTTCCTATGCAACACTATGCTGCATTCGACGACATTATATGCACACAAGAGACAATTAAAAACAAACAACTTTGCGGCATCTTCCAATGCCTCTAATTAGTTCTGTGGCCTTAATTGCACTTTTGTTATGGAGAAAATAAGGTAACCAACGAATAAAAAACTTGATTAGAGATGCAAAATAAACCCGCCATGTTGTTTTTCAGGGTTCTAATTATATTCACGTTAGAATAATTGCAATTAAATAAGATAATTTTGCCTCAAGCACAAAAGAACACTGCTTCATAAACGAGAAAGATTTCTGTGATCCTGAATGTGCTTTTAAACTCTTCTAGGCTTTAAGAGTTAGATCATGTCTAGTGCTCTGACATATTTATTTGGCTGGCAATGACTTAATGTCACATTTTTCAAGTCTTTATAAACCGCTCTGGGAACATGAGTGGGTACTAAAGGTATGCTCAGGAGACAAGACTTGGTGTAGAGGGCAGTTAATTTGTACTGGTACGTAAATTTCCCTCGGCTGCAGGCAGTAATTCTGGACATGATTTGTATAAGCCGTCATCAACAACAAAATCGCTTGTCTTTGAGGTGACTCAAAGACTATCACAGTACAGGCCAATAGTTTTGGACAGTGATGTACGAGCAGCTGTAAGCACAGTAAATTTTTCAAGACCACATCAGGCTGCAGTTTTCTGTGACATATTATGTGTGCTGCCGCCACACTCCATTCATTATAAGAAGCAATCCCCATAAAGTGTATGAAAGCCAATAAACAGTGGCAGGAAATGTCACACTGACAGAAAACCTCCTCATGAGCCGCTTCAGTTGAAATGGCAGCAATAAAATTGAAGACCCATAGTAACATTTATAGGTATTAGCCTAGCTTATCCCGAGTATTAGCACTATTGGAAGTCAGTTATTGGCTTTAATATCTGGAGTGTTCAGGATCCTATAACACACTGAGCCCCAGTACCAGAGAGAGTCACCCTCAGTGAGTGTGCGTGTGTCCATTGTGATTAAATGTGTCTGACTCTGCATAATTTTCTCTTCCTTTCAGTTTCCATGTGAATGCACGTGTGTTTGTAAAGGATATCACGGTGGCCCATAATTTCCTGCCAGCAAAGCCAGCAGAAATGCTAATACAAGCTCTTTTTGTGCATGTGTGCGGCTACAAGCAAACCTGCTTGCCTCACCGTGAATTGAGTGACACAGCTGAGGTTGCACTTAAGGAGACCAGGTGCCATTCTTTAAGTCTTTTACTTGTTTTAGCAAAGAAATTCTCTTTAAGGCTGCCCCCTGATAGTCGGAAGATTCAAATCATTAGTTTCAGACTCTTTGGTTGACTGAGAGTCGTCCAGTCGAGCATTCTTGTTTTTGTCCTGTATCAGTCAGTGTACATTACAGTTACAGGACAAAACAGACAGAAGCTTACAAAAATGCACTGATAGATCATTTCAATGAGGAATTAAGTGAAATCATAATTATATTTTTGCATTAGCAGGTGCATATATTTTTTAAAAATCCTTGTGACAATATGCACTGAGCAATGCAACAGCATGGCAGGCTGTAAACTTCACAAACCAAGTCTCAAAATCCCCCCCCCCCCAAAAAAAACAAAAAACTACAAAACTAACTGTGATGGAAGTGGAGAAGTGCAGCACCCTCACCAGAGTGTGCAGGGCAGGTGACGCTTACTTTTTGCTTGTTTTTGCTGCTGACTGGCTCAGATTGTTATTCTAAGTGTCTAACAGAATTATGGATCACGACAGTGAGAGACCTTTTTCTAAAGGGTAAGATATGTTTAGTCTAAAAAAGTTACTTTGCCATTCAATGAGGAAAAGGTGAATTACTAGTCACAGATTGGTGGAAATATGAATTTGTGTGGTAGAAATGTCTTTTTTGATTCTCTGCCTTGTTAATATTCTCACAACCCCTCAGATTTAATCTGCAACTCCTTGACCCACTGCTTTAGACAATCAGTGTAAAACCACAAGCACACCTATTCTGTCCACGTCATGAGTCCAAAAATGTTATTAATAATTTCTATTTAAAGATAATGCTGTTAAAGGCTCCACTATCATTTAATTATTATATTTAT
>JAJHUR010111040.1:5911-20205 GCA_027495735.1 Lutjanus campechanus | reverse complement strand
CACATCTCAAGTCTTCAAGTCAGGGAGGACAAAATACTCACATTTCAGTTGTTTATTTAGCTCACATCACAAAAAACAAACGCTTATGTGTTTCGGCACAAAGCCTTCATCAGAGCGTTTGTAATGAATCTAATCTGTAACCAAATTAAATAGATTTTTTGGCCACCTGGGGCCTCATGTCAAACTATAAACAAAAGATTGACTGAGATTGGAAATTGATTGAAATTGAGTTTCTGTGTTACCTTATGAACTAAACTGAATTATATGGAATTAGACTGACTGTGTTTTGTGTGCTGTAATATAACGATTGAAATTTAAACTGTGTGGGTTTGTTTAGAGGGCAAATAATTTATGAAGTTGACTGTTGTTAACAATTACCCAGGGGTATTGTGTGTGTTAAAACCTGCATGTCTGTCCTTTCTGGGGTTTGATTCCGATTAGGCCCTTTTGTCCTGTGAACTCGAAGAGTTGACTTTGACAGTGTGTGAGATTTAGCATAAAATATTAATTTATTTTAGATGTTTTAGGTTTTACTCTGAAAACTGAACCCAAAAAAAAAAAAAAAGTCTGAAACCTGTCCAGAGACCTCTAATTAACTTTGTTGGGGTGGTGATTTACTGTTTGAGGTAAAAACTAAACTGGACCACTTAAACTTTCCCACAGATCCTGAACAAACTGAGTTCTTTTTGCTGTTTAAAGGGTTAATGCTGAAGCTATGAAAAGTGATGTTTTTCTGTTGAACTCTTAAGAGTTTCAGAGAATGTTTATTTTGGACTTTAATTTGGACTCTCCTGGAAATGATTTTCTGTTTGGTTAAATGTGTTTTTTCATTGTCCTGTCCTTCAGTTTATACTGAACTGGTTTGTGCTGCATGGTCACCCTGATTATTTGTGTGCTGTTGGTCTGGTGGTTCATTTTTATGAAAAGTGGGTTTATGACAGAGTGTTTTCATGCATCCATGGCGGGGAATGACCTTTAAAATCTCAAACAATAAATTGTTAGATGAACTCTGGCTGGCACCATAAAAATGACGAACTATTTTGCTGTCAGTCAGTGCATCATCGTGATTTTGCAAAATGGTGAGCAGGGGTGGAAGTAATGAATGACAGCTACTCGAACTACCACGATCTAAACATCTTTTCATAGACTAGGCCTCATGCAGCAGAGTTTTTCCCACAATTTGAAATATAGTTACTCACATCCATCTTTTAAGACATGTTTTCTTATATTATTTCAGTTTACTTACCTACATTTTCTATTCTTTCAGTTGATCTGTGCTGCAGACTGTCATCACTAACTTGGAGACTAAATGGCCCGGCTCAGTTCCCTACAGTTTTCTGAAAATACCTGCCTGATGTGGCTGCATGTTGATGAGGGTGAAGTTTCCAAGCCAGAAACCTAAAACAAAGAGCTGAAGGAGGCTAAAGTGTTCAGTAGAAATTAAAGGAACTGAGTTTGTCACTACAACCGACACCATTCATATGACACATATAGATTTGATCCAACATGATATTGTTGATTAGTGCCGCTGTCTGTGTGTCTTTTGAGTGATACATTTATAAACCTTGTGACTAGAGTTCATAATAACCTCGTTCTGGTTTGAACAAAGCTTGTTCACACATTGTGTGAGCTCATTGTGACAGACGTGCTGAAGAGTCTGTGGGACAGAAGAGATTAATCCAACTCTGACAGAGCAATAATCAACATTATGTCAGTGCTCATATAAATCAACATCCTTCAGAATTAATTTAACACGTTTAGTTGATTATGAACTCATGCATCACCTCCACGAGAGAACAGATAATAAATCATTTAACATTTATCACTTGTGACTAATCAGCCAATGATTTGAAGTCATGGTGGTAATGGTGAGTTGACAAGAACAGATTAGGAAGTTATTTTTCCTCCGTGACAGAGCCGGTTCTGCTCTGCAGCAGCTGTTCAAATCTATTTTCTATTCTATTCTATTTTAAGTGTTAAATAGACTCTGATGTTTATAAATCTTCCCATATATAACCACTGACATACTGAAGTGTTGTTTTTTAAGGCTCCCTGCTGTGTGTGTACAGTCTGGTGAAATAATTTGACGCCATCTCTGCACTAATGTTCTGTTTCTCTGTCTGTCTGTATTTACCTTTTAGAGAATTGTTTGTTTATGGCAAAGAGTAGAAGATGTTTGTGGAAATGACGGAGTATTTTTCTCTCCTCCTGGTATTACACAGTCGAGTGTCTGACATCCTGAAAAAGGAAACAATGTTTACCTGGGCAACACAAGGACTCCCTGACTCTGACCATTTACACATCATTAGAGATTTAACAGCTCTGCCTGTTTGAAATAGAAGAATGTGTGCCTAATGACCCTGTACTTTTCCTCCCACAGCTGCTGTGTAAATATTAAAACACTCTACAGGCTGTCTGAGTGAATACATGCTGTTATTAATCCTGTTATTGTATTATTTTTGGGCTGGGAATTGGGATCGGGCAGGGAGGCGGCCCGGATGAGGCTGCGAACAGGGAAAGAAGGGGAGGAGGTGATGGAGGGGAGGCTGAAAAGGGGGTGGGCAGCTCGTTCAGCTGAAACCATGCACTTATTTTTGGTCTGAATTTGGTTCTAAATGCTCGTATTGTTTTATGGGTTTTACACATGAGTGTGAGACAATGTTAAGGTGTCTCCTCTCGCACCAAACATGTGTTCAACTGTCACGCATCATGGCTCCACAGACGTGCACGTAAAAACACACACATTCATGCAGACATGCAGGAACAGACATGAGACTGTTTTTGTCTGCTGTTACACAAAATGTTGTTCCAATGTGAAAAAGAAAGCGGTGTACAGGTACAGTATTTCTTATCAAGACTCTGCAAACAAATTTCATTTTTATTAAGTGCAGCTCGCACTCATCACTTTTTCATTTTTTTAATCTTTTATTTAAACAGGTGGTTTTATTTCGATTGGGATTTCTTTTTTCAGAGAAACCTGTGTAAAAAACAAACAAACAAACAAAAAACATGCAGTTTAAGCATAGACAGATTATTTTCAGATACACATTAAATATTTACACAGATAAGAAAAGCACTTACAAGTGTGACTGCAAGTACATGTGTACAACTTTTTTATTTTTATTTTCAAATGAAATAAGAGAATCTAACTTCTTATGTTTTACCATTTGGATGCAGCATATTTTGAACCCACCTTTGCCAAGTTCAATGTGAACAAGAGGTACAGTTAATATTAAAATGCCCTGTGACCTGACGTTGTTAGCACTGTGTTTAAATGCAACCAGAGAGCATAGGTAACAGTTTTTTCAGTAGAAACAAGATTAATCCAAACATTAAACTAACATCAAAACGTCATAGGTGATATAAACCAAATTCCAAAAAAGTTGGGACATTGTGTAAAATGCAAATTAAACAGAATGTAATGATTTGCATTCATTTAAGACCTATATTTAGTTGAGTGCTGTACAAAGATAAGATACTTCATGTTCAAACTGATAAACTTGATTGTTTTTTGTGAGTATACACTCATTCTGAATGTGATGCTCGCAACACATTTCAAAAAAAGTTGGGACAGCAGCAAACAAAAGACAACACCTGTTTGAATCATACCTAGGTAAACAGGTTAAATAATGGGGAGCCCCTATAGCTCAGTTGGTGCACCCCATGTGCTGAGGCTGCTAGTCCTCTGCAGCGGCTGCAGGTTCGACCCCCGTCCGCGGCCCATTCTCTGCATATCATCCCCTCTCTCTCTGCCCCCCTTCCTGTCATATCTCCAGCTGTCCTATCAAAATAAAGGGAAAAAAAATTGATTAGTAACAGGTGACGGTTTCATGATTGGGTATGACCGGGGCATCCTTGAAAGGCTCTGTCATTCGTAAGCATGGATGGGGTGAGTCACCACTTTGTGAAAAACTGTGTGGACACATAGTCCAACTGTTTAAGAACAATGAAAAGCAAGGAATTTAGGGATTTCAATCATTTCAATTTTCAATAATATCATTATCTATATCAAGACCTCACAACTGGAGTCAAATTCCTCATATTCAGTATGTCAACATGTCTGG
Source organism: Lutjanus campechanus (assembly GCA_027495735.1). Classification (NCBI taxonomy): domain Eukaryota; kingdom Metazoa; phylum Chordata; class Actinopteri; order Lutjaniformes; family Lutjanidae; genus Lutjanus; species Lutjanus campechanus. The sequence continues at coordinate 16,141 of JAJHUR010111040.1, read as the reverse complement.
ACAATGAAGTTGATTGTGACTCTCATCATTTCTGCTGAGCCCAAACGTACCTTGATACAAAATAAAAATACTTCTCTCTTTTCTTTACCTCACTTCCTGTTATAGACAGCCTTCAAATGGTTAACAATTTGTGTTACACAGGTAACAACCTAAGTTCTGACAGCTTTTACTTTAAGTGCAGTACAAATGGACATAGCCTATTTTATAATCAAATCCCTACAGTTAACTGTGCAGAAAACCTCCTAACCAGGAACATTTTTTTGCCCTGTAAAAACCCTCCATTTATCTGTTTCAATCAAAACAACATGTAGCTATGCAGTTAGGAATGATTGATGATGAGGCCTTATAATGAGACAAGAAACGTCAGTGACATGTTAATGCTTATAATCTCATAAATTTGGGAAGACGAGCGGTGCACTCTGCCCTCTCCCCTTTACACCTGCATATGACATCCTGGGCTGCAGCCAGCCAGTAAAAATGAGACATATACAGTATACCAAACCAACACAGAGGTGGGTCTGTGTGTGAATTAAATGGTGCACTGTAGTCTCCAACAGCCCTCTGCCTATAGAGAAGAATACCCAGACACATTCATCCAGGTCAGAACCAAAATACTTACATTTAACCATCTTGGATGTAGCGTAAAGCAACGGTTTTGATGTCAGGAGGCATTACCTGCAGTTTGTGTGTCAAATCAGAGCATCTTCAGCCAAAGTCTGAGACCACTGAGGTGCACCACGAAATGCAGCAGGAAGTCTTTTCTACCAGTGGCTAAAACTGTATAACTCCTCCTGCAGTAAGGACAGCTGAAATATCTGGGAAGAATAATATCAATATTATGTGCAATATCACTTTTTCAACACATCATCTGCATTATTACTTTTCAATATCATGTATAACATCACTTTCATTATCAGGTGCAATATTACTTTTTATTATTTTTCAATATCCCTGACAATATTACTTTAAATGTCATTGTCTTTACTACTTTTTCTTTTAGTTTGTTTTAGTTAGTGTTTACAGGCACAGGTTTTGCATTTACTCTTTATACACCTTACATTTTATATTCTACTTTACATTTAATAGTCGACTTAGTTTAACAAAACAAACCCAATTCAAGGTCCGCCCTCCAGGTTTTTTCTGGAGGAATATTATGAGATATTTAGATCTACTCTGACTTGTTTGCAGCATTAAAAATACATGTACAAAACTGTTTGAACGAGGGCGACATCGTGTGACCATGGGTGGTAGCGTTACAATTAATTCTGTACTCACTCACGTCAATGCCTCAATATTCAAAGAGCAATTGATCAATAAGGTTCGTCAATAAAGAATCTATTTTATATTACCTCGCTGTCTTTTTTATGTTTGTGTTTTTTATGCTTTGCCATATTTTGTTTTCCTTAGTTTGGTTTGTGACGCTCTACGTGACGACACACAGTCGACGGGATACCTGCTAACCGGAGAGCCACTCACAGCGATACACCACCACCACACATCCGAAGAGGAAGACATGGCGACCCAAAATAACTTCAGCGCTGTTCATTTGGCGTTTATGCTTGTATTTGTGTTAACTGCGGCGGCGTTTGTCCCCGTTGATGCTTCCTCTGGTTCAACGAAGACCGTGGAGTTCAACGTTAAACCGGGAGGAGTGGTGCACACTTTCACTGAGGGGATTGTAAGTGACTGCATTATTCTACACAAGTATCTAATTAATATTAACAAAAATCTAACATTTTTAAAGACCACCCAGATACAAAGCTTCAGTTATGCCAAATTTATAATAAAAGAAAAAATTAGCAACCCTTGCAAGTTTGAATGCAGGCTAATTTACCGTGTAGCTTATTATATTTCGCTACATTGTTATTTATTAATATATATTTAATACAAATAATTACATAATTAAACGTGTTAATGAATTTAATGTATGTAAGAGATGTGTTTCTTTCACTAAAGTGTGTCATATTCGTTATTTATATTAACATAGTGGAAAAACTACATTCCCCTTTCAGCTGTAGTCGCAGCGTGATGACGACACAGCCCGTGAGAGGCTGACACGTCGCTGCCACAGTGCCACAACGGCTCCATTCATTGGTCGGTCACAGTTTGTGTAAGAGAATGTGAACCAACTGCATTTTTGTGCAGAGGGAAAGTAAAGTTTTAAAATGATATCTGTACAAATAGACTAAAACGAATTACTTGTTTTTATTGTTAGTTACTAATTCTAAAACAAGTATTTAACTTTAACTTTTAAGGGGGCTCAATCAATAAGTAACATAAGTAACTCAGAGAGCCTTAAGGGACTCCCCGCAATTTCTTTAAGAACTGAAAGAAGATTTTTTCAGGTCATTTTTAAATGCCACAAACTATATTATAATTATATTTCTGATAATGAGGATATTTTCTATATTGATATAGAGTTGAATATGGCAAATGTTTGCAAAGTCACATATAACATAATCATACTGATGTTGAAAGCAATGCCCTGTGGTCCCCTGTTATGCATTGCATGAGACTAAACTGCTTATGTGCAGTCGGTAACTAGTTTAATTAGTCTTTACCAGAGGCCAAATTGAATAGAACAGACTTTAATTGATGATTATATGAAACATAGTGAAACCAAAATAATCTTTTCCTTTGTAAAGCTGCAAAAATGGATGTTTTTGTATTAGGGATGATAATCATTAATCAATGATCAGTTACAACACATAAAAATTGAGTCGATCTACTATCAAATAAAGATCAGTGGTCCGCAGAAGTTATTTTTATGAACGCGTTCTGTATATTATCAGGTATTCAATTATTGTCAGTCTGTTTGATATGTGGGACTCTTCATCTCTATATGTTTTTAAAGGTGGTCATGCTGCCAGAGAATATCCAATATAATGCTGTGGAAATAAAGCTTTCATGAATTCAAATTCAGTCAAATTTCTCTTAACTGTGCATATCTATAGAGAGCTCCTCTCAAAAACTGCCATGTTCCTGTATTGACAAACCAAAGCAACTTTTGTGGCCACCATAATTTTTCCTACACATTTGGAAGAGTGTCAGTGTGAATCCCATAGATTGGTCCTTTAAGTTTCTCATTATAGTGTTTACAAGAGTCCAAATTAAACACAACAGACCACTGAATTTAGTGATGTGAAACCTGGAAAAGCAAGATAATCTTTTCCTTTGTGAAGCTGCAAAATGTAATGTTTTTGTATGTTTGCCTGATAAATGACAATCAAATCACTGACACACACAGTCCTGATACTGAGCAGATATTATTTGATGGATTGATAATGAAAATAATGTGCAGATTAAACTATGCACTAACCAGCAAAATGTTACACTCTCTTATTGCAGGGCAAATATGAATGTTCATTCACTTATGCTTCACAAGGGGGAACCAATGAGGTGAGTGTCTCTCTGTCTGCTGTCTGTCTCCCTTGTTACATGATTGATTTTAATTAACAGCAGGTTTTATGCATAAATTTTCTTCTCTTTTTTGTGCCAAACAGCAATGGCTGATGAGTGTGGGTCTGAGTGATGACAAGAGTCTGTTTTCCTGCTCTGTGTGGAGGTGAGACTCTCATGTACACACACACACACACCACACACACACTCAGAGGAGGATACAGGGTTGTCGCCACCTCAGCTCAGTGACCCTGACGCTCAGTGTGTCTTCAGTGAGAATCTGTCCCGTCTGTGTCTCTTTCCACTGAGTCACTCTTTGATGTTAGTTAATCGTGACAGTCCCAGCAGAGAGGCGGAGACAAACAACACAACAGAGTTTTCTAACCTCAGTGGATTAAACGTATTCGTGTCCCGCACTGACTTAACAACCGAGTGAATGTATGCAAATGACTTAATGTTGGTAACACTATTTCTTTTTCATTTCTGCCAGGCCCCAGGGGAAATCCTACCTGTTTTTCACTCAGTTCAAAGCTGAACTGAAGGGAACCAAAATTGAATATGCCAATGCATATGTGAGTACAAAAGAAACCTGATCATTAGATGCAAATGGTGCCTGTCATGGTCACATGAATTTGTTTTTATGTTGTCAACTGATCCTGCACCCTGAACAGGGAATACTTTGTTTGGATAATTGATAGATTTTATTTTCAAATTCTGCAGAGTTAAATGTAATTAAGTCAATAACATAAAGGGATAGTTTGGATTATTTGAAGCGGGGGTGTAGCAGCAGTGTGTGTGTATCAGTGGAGGAGGCTAAGCAATGTACTGCTTTGGACAGGGTCAGCAACAAAATGTATTTTAGCCACCTAAAAAAAAAATCAGTATCAGTTTAAGTGTAAGCTATATCTAGAATATTTTCACTGCTTTACAAACAGGCTTTTCTGACAGGAAACTGTCACCATATAAGTCAGATATCGCTGTCTCCTAATCAACCAAACTCCAGAGACCAAATCAGCAATTTTACCTCACAGGATACACGACTTGCCGGACTACCGCTGCCTGGATTGGTTGGTTTGTTTGAGTTATTGTGTGACTTCTGTGTTTTAAAAGTTTAGTTTGGATTCACACAGTAACACATGCAAAGTAACAGATCGACAGCTTGCATGATCTGTGAGGTAAAATCACTGCTTTTTCTAAAGGAGACTGGTTGAACAAGAGTGAACAATATTTGGCTCACATAATGTCAGGTTCCTGTTGAGAAAGGCTGTCTGACGGCAGCAGAAAATAAAGCAGTGAAAATATAGCGTACACTTAAACTGAAAGCTGAAATTGATTTGTTTTAAGTGACTAGAATAAAGTTTTGCTGCTGACCCTGTCCACAGCAGTACATTGCTTAGCTTCCATGCTGGTACTTTTGCTGTTTCTCCAAACTGGGGTCATGTTGACTGCTATCTACTGTAAGTAATACACTGACTTTGGATAAGTATCTCATACAACCCCACTTCAAATAATTTATCCCTTTAAGGTAACTACATACTACATGGCTATACATCAGTCAGTTACATCTTGAGATTTGTGTGAGATCAATTCTGTTGTGTAGATATCATTCAGTCATAACATAAAACAACTCAAACTTTATTAAAGTTTAACAGGAAAGTGGAGGAAATAGATCTTCGACGTTTGGCTTAGCCTCTTTTTTTTATCTAAAGGAAGTCAAACGTTTGCTGACTCAGACTTTAAAACCCATTTTCAGTGCAGGTCTTTCCACAAACTACATAGTTTATCTTGAAAAATGATCAGCACATCCCCAGTCCTCAGTGTTGTAATTTGTTGTAAGCTGAATTGCACCTCCTCCTGCAGGATGTAGTTATAGGACTGCAGGTGCAACACAAGACAAACCTCCTCAGTTTCAGCTCCTCGGCTTTCCCCAGCTGAGTGACTAGTTGGAGTGGAGCTCATGTTGGACAGCAAAAAGCTCCCAGGACTTTCCTGCCTAACAAAGACAAACTGTAGTAAAGGGTTTCTCCTTGATGTTGCGTTGCAGTATCGTTCACCCTGCCGGTGTTGAGATCAAAGTTTCTCATTCCTGAGAATTTACAGTGTCTGCAAAAACGTCAGACAATCAAGGCAAAGCGCAGTTGATGAACATTTTAGCGTAGCCTGCAAATAACAAACCTTCCACCTATGAACCAGTGAAACATTTACTTTATCAGGATGAGGGATGAGATTAAGGCAGGATTTCTGTTTTGCAGTGTTTTTTTAAACTTTGCTTTGCTTTACTTGACTGCAGAGATTCAGCTGTCGACATTCACACTCTGAACTTCTGTGACAACCGGGGCTGTAACTAATGATTATTTTAATTATCAATCAGTCTGCCAATTATTCTCATAATTAATAGTTTAATCGTTTAGTCTATTAAATGTCAAAAAATAGTGAAGATGCCATCACAATATCCCAGAGACCAAAGTGACGTCTTCAAATTGCCTCTTTTGTCCAAAACCCAAAGACTCTTCATTTACTGTCATATGTGACAAAGAAAGGCAGAAAGTCGTTGCATTTAAGAAGCTGAATCAGCAAATGTTTGACATTTTTGCGTGTAAAATGACTGAAACAATTAATTGATTATCAAACTAGTAATATTTATTTAACCAAAACTATTTTTTTTGTCAATGTAATTGATTAGTGAACTCATTGTTGCTGCTGTCGTGACAAAAGAGAAAAAACTGTCACATTTAATGACACAGTCAGTTATTTTGCCTCTGACCTGGATATACATCTGTGTATGAAATACAAGTCATAGTTCTGTATAAATGCTGTGACGGTGAATCTTTGTCTTGGCAAGCTGACAGAGATCTGGACAAAATTAAGTATTGCTGCAACAGGCCATTATTTTTATGATGGACTACAGGGTTCAAACAAAGTCTTTGAAGGTTGGAAAAAAAATCTTAATTTTAACAGTTCTGTTGTCAAGGTGAGGAATGTGTTTGAAAGATGCTTGATTTTCAACATAATCTGGTGTTTTGTCTACACAACCTAAAATCTTTTTATATTTGAAATGATTCGGTCCCATTGTCATATTTGTTATTTATATCTTAATAAGTCTACTGTTGATCCCTGACTCTGGAAATTAAATTATCATGATCAAAATTAATATGAACAGCTGGTCAGATAAACAAAGTGAAAATACACATTTATTACTGTGGGTATAAAGGAATTTGCAGGCTTTGAGAGTCTGAAAATCTTTTTTTTTAAATTATTAATTAATTAATAGTTCATTCTGTAAAATGGTGAAAATGTCAGTTTCCCAGAGCCCAAAGTGATATGAAACATACTGTACTGAAAAGAAACAACAACTTGTACTTGTGTTAAAAAGTGAGATTTAAACCCTTTCAAACGTTCACAAACTTGATTATTTATTATATTTTTATAGAAGTAAAACATAAAGCAGGTTTAGTTTGATCTATCTGTTAATGACTCAGGTTTCCGTACAGTACAGCAGTAGAGGATTTTCATCTGGATGTACAGTCACATAGAAAGTTGTGGAACACTGATAGAAACCAAAAGCATGTCAGTTCTATTTGTTTTATCGTGTGTATAACATTTGTTATTACAAAGTGCCTTTAGAAATCCTTTTTTTCCCCACTGCGTCTTAAAATTGCTCATTGTCTGACATACAATCCAAAAGCCTAAGATATTCAATTATTCATGATGACAAAAACAGCAAATTCACAAATCTGTGAAGATGGAACAAGAGAATGTTTTTCATTTTCTGTTGATTAAGTGTTTCAGATCTAAATTTAAGCACAATTAGAAACTGTGGAGAACAGTAGGCAGTTCTAATACTTTGAACAAACAAAGTGATGCTATGGACAACTCACGACAGGAGGTATACAGTCTGTAGCCAAAGTGTATATATGTATCTATTCTGACTTGTATTTGTTGTTGCATATGCAAAATAGTCTTCCCTTCTTGAGTTTGTAAACTGCAATTGTGCAATAAAAAAGACGGAGGAGGACCAACTACTAGAAAAAATGATGACTGTGTGATGCTAATTTGACAAACACAAATAAATTGATTATTTGTCAGTTACCTCTTGTCCACTCTGTAAGACAAGAGCCTGGAAGACGCTCAAATCAGACAGTCTGTCCCTTAAGTGCCCTGGCTGTAAACAAAATAAAATAAAATAAAAAGCCATTTTATCCCACTGAAAATCAGCCAGAGCTGCTGTTACCTACCTGATACCTGAGTATTAGAGAACTCACAGCCAATAAAGTGGCTGATTCAGGATTTTTTGTGTTTGTTTGTTTTCCCAATTTATTTTAATGAGATTTTCTCCAGACCTCTGTTCACTTGGCAATACAAAGGTCTGGCTACGTAAGATTAACGTCACCTAACATCATCTGAGAGCCAGAGCAGTGCTGAATGCACCTGCCATACAGTCCTGAGTAGAATTGAATAAAATACACTGTGTACTTATGTATCCATGGAAACCTGTCATGTACCAGCACAACCACTCAGTTGCCCTCTAATGATGGTTTTTCATCTTTGAGAAACTACCAAAGGCAGACACAGTGGAAGTAGCGGAAAACCTTTATTTCTCCTGGAAGTCAGACTCAGATTCACCGTGTCTTTGCACATAATGTCTTGTGGAAGGTTAATGTCTGGACTCTCTGTGAGCTCAGTCACTTAGCGGAGGTCTGCCGTGTCTGATGTGTTCGTCGGTGAAGTGAAGCACACCTTGACACGCCTCCTTCCCCCAGCAAGGACAGTCCTGACACTCTGTCATTAGCGAGAGCACATGTTTCCTCCTCCTCCTCCTGCTCTGGCTCCGTGCCCTGCGTGCAGAAGACAAACACACAGAAAATAACTTCGCTAAATGACAGGACAAAAATAACCTCACACACACAAACAAGCACACCTGCCACCCCCGCACAGCATCTCCTTGACCTTGTCATCACATCCTCCTACTTTCCCGGCCAATCTGTTGCAAAAAAATTGCTGTCTCCTGCACCGCCTCTCATCCTGTTTTGTTTATTTTTTCTTTTTCTCCTCTTCCTTTTTCCTCCTCCCCCTCTTCATCTCTGCTGCTGTTCGTGTCTCTAGTCTCAGACAGCGGCCGGAGGACAGAGTGACGTGCCTTTGAAGCCGGAGGAATTTACCGTAGGAGACTCAACAGGTGAGAAATTGATTGTATTTCCAAGCATTCAATCAACTCCCCCTGCTTGTCACGTCAATCTCTCCCTCCTCTTTTCCTCCTTCCTCCATCACGTTGTGAGTTCCCTGCTGGTTTCCCTCTAAAGCACATGCTCCAGCTGTGAGTGGGCTGCCATTTGTCCCTGTAGCATTTTTTGTTGTTATTCAGTTTCTGCACAAATCCCTACTGTGGCTGCAGTTCCAGACTGTGATTAGCAGGATTTGACAAGTCACACGGCTATTTACTGTAACTGCCATTTTCAGCAGATTAGACACTACAGCACAGAGGCTTATGCACTCATACACCCTGAAACTATCACAGTCTTAAGGATAATCCCGTCTCTGTGAGGAAAACACTTCCAATCATGAAATCCAGGAAAAGACTCCTTAATGGAAGTACAGGAGGTAAATTACAAAAAAAACATCAATGAACTGGCTTGTGATTCACTCACATACTTAGTGCACACAATCACATTTAGCAGGCTGCAGATTCTTCACAAGGGGGAGCTGTTCAGTCACTATCAGACTGGTTATACACGTGCCAGCCTGCACCAACTACAGGAAAGAAAAGTAACTGCAGTTTAGACCTGCAGATGTCGCCACCTGCAGGCCAAATAGGTAGTTTTTCACAATTGTATCACGTGTGCCACCTGCAGGCAATGAGTGTCACAGCAGCAGATCGGGACAGTTACTGAAATTTAAATAGGTTTGTTACTTGTAGCAAACAAATGCAGCCTACTCCCCTGATCTATGATCTAACGTCACCCAACCTGACAGTAGCATGAGACGGTTCACTCAACATAATTTTCTTTTTCTTTATCATATAATTTAATTGTTTATTTTATTAAATATTCATTATTTTAGCAACAAATGGTTAGTCTTCTTCTACTAGTGTACCGTACATGTAGGGACTTTGGTTGTTGCTGCCCTCTGGTGGTTGGGAGTAGTGATAACTTCTATTACTGGTAATGGCTACAATGACAATGACTCGACAATTGTCACCAAAATAATATAATTTTAAAATGTTGTATAGCTTTTAAATGCAGTGATTGGTAAAGAAATTCAATTACTTTAAAAAGAAGTAGCTAGTAACTGCTTTAGCTTTCTTTGTATATCCATAAATTTTGCATTTAAAACTTAAACCACCCGTTGGTTAAATAAAATAATTAATAAAAATGAAACATTACTGTGTCACTTTTATCTCCAGTAGATATGTAAATGTAGAGACACAGTTCAGTTTGTGGCTGTGAAAGACAAATTATCTGGAAAGATTTTGCAAACAGATTGACTGTTCATCTCCCTTTTCATTTGTTCATGAGCCGTGAATCAGTTAAATAAATAAATATAATATCTGTTGTTTATGAGCAGAATCCAGTTGTTAGCTCTGGATGGGTGACAGTTTCTACTGTTAATAATAACACTTAAGGGACACTTCACCCCTAATTCAAATATACATATTTTTCCTCTTGCCTGTTGTCCTCTGTATCCATCTGGATAGTTCTGGCGCGAGCTGCCAAGTTTTGGAGATATCGGCTGTGGAGATGTCTGCCTTCTCTCTAATATGACAGAACTAGATGACACTCCAGTGTTTTCTGTTTTTTGGCGCTTTGAGCATCACAAGCCAAGTGTCATCCAGTT
>JAJHUR010111038.1:0-12079 GCA_027495735.1 Lutjanus campechanus | reverse complement strand
CAGGATCAGTGGGTGTATATGGTGAAATATAGGTTAGGCATGAAACCCCCATTATGGTTAGGGAAGGTGTTGAGAGTGTCTCAACACTTAGTCATTTTGTGTGAAGACCTCGGTGTTGTCTGTTTCCTGTCCACCTCCTCTAACCATACATACGCACAAACAAAACCCACAGACTTATGAATGCCAAGACGTTACAGCTTGGCTAGGAAGCATTACTCATACAGGAACCCTGCAGCAGTACATTCACTTTGTTTAACCATTATCATATTTAGAGAATAGTCAAACACTGTCAGATTGTATTACAATAAACTAGACAGGCCTTCTTGTAACTAAAACAGCTGCATCTTACTGTGAAAACTAAATTAGTATCCACCCTCTATGGGCCCCAGTTGCTCGCCACAGTATGCAAATAGAGGAACCACATGTTTATATTTGTCAGTAAAACCAACATATTCTCTTGCTGGTTGGTGACTGCCTGAGCAGTAGTCCTTATGTTTTGTGTACAAGTGTCTCACTTGACTTTTTCAAGATAAAACTTACCGAAAGGAAAACTGTAAAAACTTCTGTCTTCTTTTATGTCGAAGAATGTATTCACCAGAGTAAGATCTAGGGGCATGACAACATCATTAAAATTGGGGGGAACAGAGGGGTCAGATGATCAGACAGGTTGTCAAACTTCCTTCTGCTAGAGGTGTCTCTCACATTAAATCAATAACAACAGACGTAGTGGGACTTGTTTTCTTCCCTTTAAAACAACCACCATAGCTGATCTGAAAATCTATCTGACACGACTCAGGCAGAAATCATGATCACAGAATAGGTCATATAGAAGTTTTACTAACGTTACGGTTAGTCAAGTTCGCTGACTTCCTTCCTCACTCTCTGTAGTATCCAACATATCCATGTTTCCCCCAAAGTTATAGCAACTAGCAAGACCTAGCATGAAGCCCACTTTTACCTTGAATAAATTATGTATTTCTCTGCATTTGAACTCAGCAAAACACATTTTAATGGAGTAACAGAATGGCTAGATTTTCTCTGGGGTAATAATCCCTCATTACAAAGAAAAATTGCACATGTACACTATTGCTATATACAGTATATTAAAGATTAAAGTTGATATAGGAAGTTGTACAAACTCAGGTAGCTGCAACTACAGAGTCTGTGCATGTAGCCACTGTAGCTCAGGTGTAGGCTAATCTGTATGTTGCACTGATGTGCACCTTCCAAAGACTGTAGCCTGTAATAAATAGTAGACAGAGTGTCTGTGTCTTCAACTATAGGTCTCTGAAGGAAGCAGAACTCATACCGGATCCCAGTAGCCGTACATTAACTGTTTAACAATTATCATATTTGGAAAAGACGTGAGATTTTATTAAACTAAGCTAGACAGGCCTTACTGTAACTAAAACTGCTGTATCTCACTGTGAAAACTAAATTAGTATCCACCCTCTATGGACCGTGGTTGCTCATGCAAACAAAGAAACCACATGCTTATATTTGTTGTTAAAACCAACACGTTCTCTCACTGCTGCTGTATACTGACAATCAAGTTATGGTAGAATCCATAGCACCATTCAGCTGTTAATCATGTCTCAAATGGCTTCTTATGGTGTATTCATTTGCTTGTTTGTACTGTGAATGTAATGTCTGTATTGTTTTTTTGTTTTTTTTTGTCTGTATGAGTTGACTTGGCAAATGAGATTCCCCGCTGCGGATTAATAAAGCTGTTTAATCAAACAATACATCTCATGATCTCAAACAGCAAAACAGCCGTTCAAGTGAAACACCACAGACAAATGCACTATTGTCTGTGAGCAATAACCAGTATTGTAATTCCACAACATTTGGTGGTGACTATACATGTAACTCATTACTTTCTCAAATTACATAACGCAATTACAGTTACTGAAATTTAAATGGGCTCCTTACTTGATACTTTTGACTTATATAACATTGGTAGACACCATGGAAGATGAGTAAAAGGCAACCAGAGGTGGAAAGAGACTGAAAACCTGTACTCAAGTACAAGTACTGTTGCATTGCTAAAATATATAAATATATATATAATATATTTATACAAGTAAAAGTACTGGTGTTAGAAATATTCTTAAGGAAAACTACAAAGTATTTGTCTCAAACACCACTTAGAGTATTGGTTACTTTTAACCATTGATGTCACTGTCACCTCTCCAAACTAGAGTTGCAAATTTTGTGCGTTTTCATGAACCAATAATTGAAAACACTAACAACTGAGTAATCATTAATAATTTATTCCATACAAAGCAGGGTTTTTTCCCTGATTTTCAATATTTTTCCGGGATTTGTTTGTGTTTTTTATCCATTAATACATTTTTAATTGGTTAAATTCTTAACAGTGATTAATTGATTAATGATTAATCATTAACATCCTTTCTCCAAACCTGTGCTGCTGCAGTGTTTTGTTTTTTGTTTGTATGTCTTTGGTTTCATTGGCCTGTTTGTGATCAGATCACCTGATTGGCTACTATGATTTTAAAAGCAGCTAAGTACATAGTGTAATAAATACCTCAGTACAAGTAAAAGCACAGATTTGAAAGTCTACTCATAAAAGTATCCCAAAGAAAACTACTTATTTACAGTAAATTGAGTATTTGTAATTAGTTACTTCCACCACTGGAGGCAACATGCACACTACTTGCTTGGTCTCTTTCGTAGTGCAGCGAATCAAAGCAAAAGCAAAAAAAAATAAATAAAAATTACACACACAATTACCACATTTATTTTAAAAAGTGCAGACCTTTCTGTCACACGGATTTCTCAAGACATAGCAATCATAAAGTGACATAGTGCTTAAATACAACCCATAACTGCATGATAATCCACAGCTGTGTTGGAGATGCATCTATAATCACATGCAACAGTTCACTCATTTAAAATCCTCCAAAAAATCTCTTGATACCACAAAATAGGGAATAAAAAGGGAAAAAATAGTTAGACAATATCTATTTGTCTTTAAAATAGTGGACACCTGCAGAGAACAGCAGGCAAATGCAGCCTATTCCCTGGATTTTCCAGTTTATAATCCAGTATCACCCCTTATTAATGGTGGAGCAACAAAGCTGAGGCAATGTGAGCTTGATTTCCATTATTGTAATGTTTCTCATATAAACTGGTATTAACATCATATAAATAGTATTAACCAACAATGCTTGGTTAACATACATCCAGCATCCTGTGGGCCGCCCTCTACCAAATTTTACTAAACTAACACCATTGGGGGGGTAGTTTACAGGTAGGAACACTAGTCATTGCTGCCCTCTGGTGGTCGGGAGTATGAATAACTCCTGTCAGTGATAATAGGTCACTAAAATAATATAGCTACATTACAACAATGTATTTACACTAAAATAAGAGCTTAGTGTGCATTAATATGAGAAATGAAGCAGATGTTTAAATGTAACACAAAATTTAATTTCCCCTGTGACTAATTACTTTAATATGCAGTCATTGGTAAAGTTTAAAAAAGTAAAAACAGGCAATAATATTCTTTAAGTTTTTTTTTTTTAAACTTGGATGAACTGTTTAGAATTTAGAGGTCAAAGGTCAAGGTCACTGTAACCTCGCAAAACATGTTCTTGGCCATAACTCAGCATTCATCAAGATATTCATGAGATAAATGTGACAACATTTCACACAAATGTCTAATCGGCTAAAATGATGAAGTGATGACATTTTATATCCAAAAGGTCAAACGTCAGTGTTACTGTGGCATCATAATGTTCAGCTCTCTCTGTACTCTTCTGTAAAAATAGTCTATAAGTACGGACAGCATGTTTCTCACTGGAAATTATTCACTGGAATTATCTGGAATCAATTATTTCCTTCAAAATCTTATACATTATAAGGGTCTGGACAAACATGGATGCTAACTGCAACTTGACTGGTTCATGGAGGCTTACACCGCAAGGCGGTTATTCTAGTTTTTGTGGGCCAAGTCACCTTGCAACATTAGATAACTTTCCACACGGCTTGATAGCATCGTTCAAAATGTATGTTAACCTCAGACATGGCCGGTAAAGCATTAAAACATTTATTGCAGTGTGCTACGGGCTAAATAGATTTCACAGCAGGTTTTATGCAGCTGGTAACTGCAATCAGGTCAGTGATCCGTGAAACAGACAGCTGTTCCTTTCACCTAGTTGTCTTCGGAAATATGATGGACGGTCTTGAGAAGCATATGAAGACTCACGTGACAGAACGGGCAGCAGGTGCAAATAGACAGTTACACCTGACAACTAATGTACCTGAAATAAGTTCATTTTTTACTGTATGCATGTGCACAGTGCTGCATGTCAAGTGCTGCTGCAGAGCATTATGGTTGCATTACAATTAAGAAGTGATGAAAAAAAGCTGCACTTTTTAGTATAACAGATTTGGACAGACAGTAAAGCCCCCTAAGGCAAATTGTGATTTGTGATAATGGGATATAAAAATAAAATTTGACTTGGCTTGACTAGAGCGAGGCAGATATCGGCCGGTCAATATTATCAGCCTGATACTGGTCACAGCTATATCAGTCTGTATCGGTATCGACATATATGCTGTCTGATATTTTCTTACATAGCATAATGCAGATTGTTTTTATTTATTTTTGAATTAGTTTTATAGGAGCATTTTATGCATATTTTATTTTTCTTAATTCAAGTTGTTTATTTATGTTGTGTGGTTTGTTTTTCAGCTGAATTTAGTAGGGAATGACATGCAGCAAAGGGCCACACGCAGAAGTCACACCCACAGCCACTGCAGAAGACTCATATCTTCAGTGAATGGGGCGAAAGCTCCATCAACTGAGCAAACTGGCTATCATCAAAGAATTTCAGAAATTCTTTACTCCCTAATATCAGGATTGACTCCAAAAGTCCAGTATTAGAGGGGCTCTCTAACAGACGACAACCAGTCATTTACTGCTGCTTTATATAGCATAAAATGAAACAGAAAAGGACACAATGGCCTGTCTTGAACAAATACAAAGCCCATACAGAATAAATGCATGATTACAGTGTACAATTTAAGTGCTTTTGATGTCAGTGATAAAACAATAGAGCTCTGGTCCTTTGGACCACTTTTATTTTTTTGATCCAGACAAATGGTTGAATTTCCCCTGACAGCCTGCCAGACACTGAAAGCGCTGCATTGTTTGATAAAGGCTCATAACTTTTTCTACACCGTCTTCACAGTATATTGATGTATGATGCATAAATATGTAGTCTACCTGCATCCTTGAATATGAGAAGAATAAAAGTGAAAAGAGAAAATGAGATAAAGGTACCTTGATGGATGCTTATAGAAAGACTGCAACACAGTCTCGGAGAAGAAGCCAATTCAAGAGGGAGAAGAAGATGTCAGTGTGACCAGCAAAAGCCGAGCTTCACATTCATGTTCCTGTCTGAGCACACGGAGAACGAAGACCTCATGAATCAAATACTGTCAGTTGTGATGGGAGCGAAATGAACCAGGGGGTCCTGGGATCGTCTTTGATTAAAATGTTGCCACTGTTAAATCATTGACACGCTAATGCATTTTGAAGCCAAGGGAGCTCGAGTACTGAGAAATGGCTTTCTATGAAATATTTACCTGTTGTGTCCCGTGAAACACCAAAGAAACTGTCATGTGCTGAGAAAGCAAAGCAAAAATGAGCAACTTTACTTCAGTATATTAGTCAGCAACAGTATGAACTTTGACAGAAATGACCATATATTACAAACTTTTCCTTTTTTTCTGTGCCTTGTGCCTAACTCCCTGCACATAAGTAAGACATATGCCCCAGCTGTCACTGTTATAGCGAGGTGAGAAATGTAGCATGTTGGTCTCACATTAGCACACACCCTCTGTCTCCCTTATCCTGCTCAGACAGATCACTACAGTGTGTCTGGTGTACCTTTCTCTCCACAGCAGTGTCAGCTCTGGTAATTGACTCTTGCAGTCTCTGCTGAGCCGTCCACTACATGGCCTCTCAGGCTCCACACCCAATTACAGGCTACAGCTCCCTAACGGGCTGAGGTGGATGACCGGGGGGGCGGGAGCGAGGAGGTGGGGGTGGTAGAGTGCAGTATTATTAGTCTTATGGACGGATGTGAAGTGGATATACATGGGTACACCTGCATACATCAGTGGCAAACCCCCGTGAAACTATTAACTTATTAAATTGGTAGCATTGACAAAGGCCGAACTGTTACACCCAGGACACATTGTTGACTTGTCAGTTTAATCAATTAGCAGGCCCGCTGTTATACAAGTTGAATGTGAAGGCAGCAACAGTCCTCCAATCTGTCCTGCTCCATTTATCTGCTGTGTAAGGCAACAGCTTGGGTTGAAGTACCGTTCACTCTTCAGCCAACACCACACAGAGAGAGGTGTTTCTTTTTGGCCACCAGGCACAACTCAAACAGCCGATGATAGGGCACCACTGGTCAGCGGCAGCCTGTCAAAGATAATAACCATCACTGGGCGTGTTTGCCTGAGGGAATGCCTGAGCAGTGGTCCTTATGTTTTGTATGCGAGTGTCTCACTTGACTACTTTTTCCACTTAAAACTCACCTAAAGGAAAATTCCAGGCTTGTTACAAGTTGTGTCTTCTTCTGGTATTTTTGGCCATTGTTTCTGTTGATTTTTTATTTTTATTTATTTATTTTTTTGTTGCATGGCAACATCATTACAGCAATGTCCAACAGGGTAAGGAACAAGAGGATCAGATGATCAGACAGGTTGTTAACAATACAAGAGATTAGCTAGATATTCTTGGAGGTAGAATCAAAGTGAGCACATCTGAAATGTTGGTAACAACCTGGTATTACAATAACAACATAAGCAGACATAATTTCTTTTGTCTTTGACCCTCCAAAGTTCTAAATGAACTACAAAGTTGGTATGTAAACAACACAGACTCATACTGTACCTGCATGACAGAAAATGGTGATTGCTGGTGACGCCGATAACTACATACATTACCAGAGGAAAACCAGCAGGGGCAGGCTTACCGAACTTTACTTTACACTACACACGAGGTTTATGTTGTAAAACAACCACAGATTCAGGGTTAGGTTTGGCCATAAAAACTACTTGTGTAGGTTTAGGCAACAAAACTCCTTGCATAGGTTTAGGAAAAGATTGCGGTTCAGGTTAGAATAGTTACGCAATTACGCCCACTTCCTCTACATGTGGACTTCCTTGCTATTTATACTTCTCCTGTCATAATTACTATGCCCACAACGTTGCCGCAATAAATAGAAATATGAGTTGGAATAAGCTGCCTCCACTTTTGACCTAGACATTCATTTTTCTGGTGGGTACGAGCTGTATGTAAACTAATTTTTCTATAGTTCAGTGGTTTCCAAAGTGGGGGGCAGCGGGGTCATGGATGACCAGGGGAAAAATATAGAGTGAAAAAAAAAAGAATGAATATGATTTATGTAAGGGAAATAAAGAAACAAGAGTTTTCTGATGCTATCATGCTGACCTTTATTTCACTAAAACAGCTAGAGCCCTTTTTTATCAGTTGCTTTCACAGTTATTGTTAATAATTGATAGTAATTGTGGGGTGGAAGGCTGTGAAATTTTTTCAGGTTTTGAAGGAGGAGGAATGCCAGAATCGTTTGGGAAACACTGCTGTAGATAATACTATCCTGCTTTTTCTTCAAAATAGGTGCCAGCAACTACAGAGCCTGCACATGTAGCCACTGTAGCTACTACAGCATAAGCTAATAGACTGTAGCCTGTAGCCTATAATAAACAGTGGATAGAGCATTGGTGACATCAGCCATAAGTTTCTGAAGAGACATCATCAACCCAATTTTAGTGGCTCTGGCCGTCACCATCTTGAAAGTGCCTGACTCTGTGAACTCCTGACTAATCCAAAAATGGGCAAAGAGGTGGAGTAATAGAGGAGTTGAGGGAGGGCGAACTAAGCAGTTAGCCATCTGTGAAGGTACCCACCTGCCATTCATTACTTGAACCGGTGAGTTATTTAAAGATTTGAAGATGGCAGTTGACTCACGAACTGACTCGATTTTGGAGCCAGCCTCAAGTGGCCACTTGAGGAACTGCAACACTTCCATGTTAGCTTCATTTTTCAGCCCCAGTTGTTGCAGCTTGGTGCATTTTCACAAATATAATTACAGTACATGCAGGACTAAGACAGCTGTGGGGATACCACATGGAGCCCACAAGAACTGTGATTTGTCAGCGGGGGTTACCTGTGTGTTTTCTCTGTGTCTTCCACAAGACAATTTCAAAGAAGTTGAAGAATATGTTGAATCTGCTCCTTTTTTTTCGTAATACACAACAGCGATTTCCATAGCAGACATCCTGTGAGCTGGATCCCAGGGAAATCAAGTGAATATCCAGTTGGATACTTTAACTCACAGCCACTCACACCCAGCCTCCAATCCATGACACCATATCCTGCGTTAGACGAGGAAATAAGAAAAAGAAAAAAAAAAAAAGACCAAAAGATTAAACAGCCTATCATTTTTGATTGGGACATATGTGAGCCACAGATTGCACTGGACGCTATTACTTCTCTCTGGACCACTATCAGTGCCTCCATCAGCCACCCTCAAAGAGAGACAGAGAGAGAGAGCAGAATGTTTTGAGTTTAGCAGTTGTGAGGCCTAATGGTCCATCTAAGATGTGCACAAACCAATTAGCCTGGCTGACCTTAGAGATGGTGTGTCAGCCTGTCAATCTCGACGAGAGGGGTGGGTGGGTGGGAGGCAACTCTTATGTCTGCCTGACAGTTAAAGGGGGCAGATGAGTAGGTTAGATGAGGAAGATGGCGAGAGCAACAGGATATGTTATTGATGGCAGAGCCTGGCAGAGTAGAGGGGTCAATTAGGAAAAGCACTAGTGGCACCGACCCCTAAAGACAAAAACGATCCAATAAGGACTATTGTATCAGCATAGGGAAGAAAATCATTATTATCTCCTACAGTACCACTATTATCATGCACTGGATGGAATTGCTTGAAAATTCCTATTATTACCACCACCTCAGCACTGGCTGCTGGCAAGTTTTACATCACCTTCAGATATTTCCAGCCCGAACACAGGGCTACGAAGGGCTTAAGATGATAAGCTACATAAGTACTTTTTGTAATTCTGGTTTTTAACAACTTTTTCTCTTTTAGACTTATGGGTCATTTCAGGAGGTCTATAATCCAGAAGCTTAAAAAAAAGGGTTCGTCAAGGGGTCTCCAGTACAGGGAGTGTTTTTTTGTGTGCAATTTGAATGGTTCAAATGAATAATTTGTCAAAAAGAACCTCAGTTTAAAGAATCCCGTGGTTTGTCAAGGTTTAACAACCTAAAACCTTGTCTCCGCATACAATTTTTATTCACGACTGACTGGAAAGAAAACCATGTTTTAAAGACCCTTGTGGTGTAAAACTGTATACATCTTTGTTAAGCTGTAACAACTGTGCCTGCATGGTTGCATGGCAACAGGGGTTAAAAAAGGGTTCATCAAGGGGTGTGTAATGGGGATAGTGGTTTTCTGTGCAGTTTGAATGGTTCAAATGAATAATTTGTCAAAAAAAGACTTTCATTTTAAAGACCCCTTTAGTGAAAACTGTTTGTTAAGGTTTAACAACCTTGTCTCTGCACACTATGTCACATTTTTTATTCATGGTTGCATGGCAACATGGGTTAAAAAGGGGTTCACCAAGGATATTTGATTAAGGGTAGTAGTATTCTATGTAATTTGAAAGGTATAAAAAATGATTTGTCAAAAATAAATCCTTGTGATGTAAAATTGTATCCATCTTTGTTAAGGTTTAACAATCTTGTTTCTGCATGTTTGATATAGTAGAAATAAGCTTTCACCATTCGCCTTAATAAGTGTAAACGTGTGAACGTGGCAGCTCTGATCTGTATTTGCAGTTTCCTTGTTTAGCTCCAGCTGGTTTTCTTCTATTTTCAGGTTTTGTGGCATAAATGTGTGCAAAGAAACATGACTGCCACTGTCATGTAGCTGCTGGAGGCACATGTTTTGGCACGCTTCCCTTTGTTTAAATGAAATTTGTATATACAGTCACTCAGTCTCTTCATTCATAGTTTAGTGTGGTAGAGTCAAGTCATTATTAACGCTCTGCCCTCAAGCATGACCTCTGTGAAGGTTTGCATTATTTTAGCTCAGTGTCACAGTGGATTTGATTTACAGGGAAACCCGCCTCCGCCATGTGCTACTGAGACTGAGATTTTACATCGCATATAAAGTATCCAGCGAAGACAATAATATTGTTGTAAAGATAACAGTGACTTCTGTACAGCCTGCTCTTTTACATACTGGTGAAGAATGTAACAGCTCAATATTATTTGCTGTTGAATATGTTGCTTTTATTGTGAAGCATACATCACTTTCTGGACATTACATGTCATTACCGCTACTTTTGGTGGTAAGTAGACATGCAACTAATTACTTTTTCAACAACACATTTACAATTCCTGACATTTAAGTGGGCTTTTTATTTCTACTTTTGACTTATGGGGAAATAGAGGGCAACTGTAGATGTAGACAAACACGGCCTATTCCCTGGATTTTACAGTTAATGGTCCATGATCTGACCTTACAGAGACACAAGACACTTCAGGCAATGTGAGCTTGCTCTTCATCACTGTAATGTTTCTATTACAAACTTGAATCATATAATTAGTACTAATTCCTTCCTGTAGCAACCAGAGGGGTGGCTATGGCTCAGGTGGTGGAGCAGGTCTTCTGCAGATTGCAGGGTCTGTGGTTTTATCCCTACCTCCCACTGCCCACATGTTGACGTGCCCTTTGGCAAGACACTGTACCCTGTTTTCCCAGTCACTGGGGTTGCACTAGCCAGTTCACTCCCAAATTGTGGGTCCCAAACTCACATAAATGGGGAGGGTTGTGTCAGGAAGGGCATTTGACAAAGAAAGCCTATGCCAAATCAAATATGTGGATGCCAGCAAGCAGATGATGCCCTGTTGAGACCTCTAACAGGAGCAGCTGAAAGGCAAAGAACAATAGCCACAGCAAACAGACATATACGGGACGAACTGACACTTGGTTAACATCACCTGGCAGGTGAATAAATACACGTAAAGGAGAGTGCTGACATTTTATCGAATAATAGGACTATAATGTTTACATTTTTCAGCCTACTCTAATGAGTCATGAGTCACACATTCAAAGGTTTAATCATCTGTGTACTTGTATTTGTTTATAGGCCAGTCTTGCCCTGTCCAATATGGCAGCAACATTGATGAACGACACAAAGGCCAATGCAGCATACATACATACTCTTAGTCCAGGCAATAAAAGTGAAGCTTACAGGTAGGAACACTTGTCGTTACTCCCCTCTGTTGGTCAGAAGTATTAATAACTCCTCGAGTGATAAAGGGTACAATGATACATAATACACGGCAGTTGTCACTAAAAGGATCTTTCGCAAATAAATAATTACTTTTTTATGCAGTAATCGGTAATTTAATTTGATTACTTTTTGAGAGAAGTATTGTATTGTTAATATTAACACCACCACCAATAATAATAATAATAATAATAATAATAATAATAATAATAATAATAATAATAATAATAATACATTTATTATTTTTGTTTTATTATTATTCAGGGGAGTTTCACAGAGTCCTGGGAACGTCCTAGGACTGAAATAGTGACCTAAAGCTTGCTTTTAAAATTTATATGCAAAGCCAAATTTGATCATTCGCATGTCCAGGCAGCTGTTACATTAAATACTCACTGTTTTCTCCAGGGTATTAGTCTTGCAGCAGCCTCACATAAGCATCTGAGACAATTGTACAATAATAGTATTTAGGCTATACTTTATTTGGTGGGTGACACAGAGGGCCCCATTACAATAAAACAGAAATACTAACCCAATCAGAAAGCCATTACAGAGGTTTAACCCAAACCGTTTTTCTTACAACTCGGTGATGCTCACTGTGTTGCTTCAGTCACCCTTATTCTCCCAGGTGCAGCCTGTCCCTGAAGGCCCCATATAGACTCTTTCCTCCTTGATCATGACTCTTGTCAAAGCTGGCGGAGAACAT
>JAJHUR010111037.1:0-10395 GCA_027495735.1 Lutjanus campechanus | reverse complement strand
CCCCCCTTTGAATCATGTTAATGAGTCATTTTGTGTCTGTAGGGGTGTAAAGAGGAAGTATACTGTGGTGGCTGGCCAGGACGCAGCTACTTTTTTTTTTACTGGCTACAATTTGAGCTCTGTCAAAATGTGAACAAATACAGGCAAAACAACAAAGTGTCACCATTAGAAGTATGCTGAATAACCCGTTAGTAGTTCATGTCTGCAGTGTACCCATGAATGTACAAATAACCATCACTGGATTGCTGTGATGCTGAAGAAAACTTGAAAACAGGATCATTCTCAAGAGAGTTCTGGAGTTACAAGGAGCTTCCTTCTTTCTAAACGATGATGAACTGACGCTTGTTTGCAATGGAAATCAGAGATGGAGGAAGTGAGTATTTAGAAAGCACTAAAATAACCTGTCTGAAAAGGTGTTGTGTATGTCTTTGCATAAGATATCTGGTGAACCTGGGCTGCATTAAACCCCTGTGCGATCTGCTGACGGTGATGGACTCTAAGATCGTTCAGGTAGCTCTGAATGGGCTGGAGAACATCCTGAGGCTGGGCGAGCAGGAGGCCAAGCAGGAGAACAACGGCTCTGGAGTTAACCCTTACTGCAGCCTCATTGAAGAAGCCTATGGTGCTGTACATGATGTCCACACACACACATATGCACACTGAAAATACAATGTTATTGGAAAATGAACTAACTTTGTGTTCTTCAAAGAGCACGGAGCCCATCATATAGTATATACACCTAAAAATAAATGAAAAGAATCATTTATTCTCATGTGGAATCTTATTGAAGATAAAAAAACATTACCAAAAAGAAGTGTGAAGTCGTGGTGTTTTTGTTGAAGAAATTAAATCTACAAAACTGCATCATATTTGACGTAGACATTAGTCAGTAAGGCTGTGTAGATCTGAGTTTTATTCACACCTTCAGGGCACAAAATTAACACCAGCGATGAGTCAAATGCTGGTAAATTAAGCAAGTGTCTGGTAGATTTGCTTCATTCAATACATTCACTATAAATTTGAAGGTTAATTTTGCACAGAATGCTGCCTAAACAAAATATTGTTTGAAGTTAAACATTTCCTGATTTAAATCAACAATAAGTAAATTGTAATAATGAAAACAGGCAAATTCAGGTCTGTACTCATGAAGTATTGAGGTTTCATAGCCAGTCGCAGACAAGTTAGTAGTGTAAAAGTTGAATTTCTGGCCAGTAAGTCTGTAAAATACTGCAATCTAACATTGCTTGTTTTTCCAGGTCTGGACAAGATAGAGTTCCTCCAGAGCCACGACAACCAGGAGATCTACCAGAAGGCCTTCGACCTCATCGAGCACTACTTCGGGGTGGAGGACGAGGACAACAGTCTAGCCCCTCAGGTGGACCAGGCCAACCAGCAGTACCTTTTCCCCCAGCAGGAGGCCCCCATGGAGGGCTTCCAGCTATAAGTCAGCACCGCTCTCCTCTAAAATACACCATTTACCCCCATCTGTACCTCCCCATCTCATGGAGGAGTCATACCTTTACGCCTTCTTCCCTGAACTGCCACTACCATCGCCACAAACACACACCCGCCCCTTGGAGGAAAGCTAAAACTGTCCCGCTCTCCAGCCTAGAAATGCTCCCCTCCCTTCCACCTGGACTGACTCCTCGCGGGGCGGACGCTCGAGTTACCTGGCTCACAAACTCCATTACACTTAGAAGAGGAGGTGATCACCACCTCGTAGCCCAAAGTGTGAGTCTGCCCTGGCCTAAAAAACGCACACACAGACATCTTTCTGCCATGCGACAGCGCTCAGATCCTCTCATTGGCAGTATCGATGGTTTGTTGGTTATTAATATCTTTATATACACTTTAATTTCTTTTTTTTTTTCTCCAATGGGACATTCCTATTTTCAGGATAACCTACGCATCCCCATGCAAAAGTCCACAAACGGCGGGTGCATGAGGTGTGAAATATGCCTAGCTCTTGATGTCAGTTTGACTTAGTGCAATTCAAAGAAGAAAAAAAATCTTGTTACATGATCCCTTTTTTGTTTTATGATTATTTTCCCCCCGACCCTTATTTATCTGCTCCTTTTTATTAGTGCTTGTGATTTTTTTTTTTCCTTTCTTTTTTTGATTGGCTTTGGGCTGCTGATGGAAAAAATGATCTTATCTTATCCCCGAGTCTGATGCCCAAGCCAAGATGTGTGATTTTTCTTCCCCCCTCCCATTTATCAACTTTTTTTTAAGTGCAACAAATTTTTTGTTTGGGGGGGAGGGGGGGTTAGGTGGGGGAAAAAATGTAGAAAACTACCTGAACTTTGAAAAGGCTCTGAATGAGATATCGGAGAAGGGACTGGGGTTTTTAGAGGATACGTTTAAAGAGCTAGAAAAAAAAAAAAAAATCCAGGTTTCGAGGGTGGTATAGTTAGAGATCCAATGTTCGTCGTGTGCTGTGTTATTAATAACAATACATTTGAATTATGAAGTGATCTAACTATTAAACAAGGCATAGCTGGAGGGGGTTTAAAGGGGGGGGAAAGAGCCGGCAGCAGCAGCAAACCAAACCTATTTTTATATTGAAATGAATTCAAGGGATTGCAGATGTCTAGGTGGAAATACCACTTGCTGTAGAGACGCAACATTTCTAGTTTGGACTTTCTGATTTTACCGAAGCCCAGACGTGTAAACGGGTTGCTGCTGTTTAGCTTGGCCCTGCGCTCCCCCCCCCCGCAATCCCTCCCCACATGTATGTGGTAGGGATTTTTGCATGGTGTTCTATTACCCTGCCTATAGTCACAGAGTATCCCTGGCCAAACACAGAGAGATAGCGTGAAGACAAACTGTGACACATTGCTGTACACATGCTCAGCGGGAATCGGTTTGGTGACGTTAACAGTGATAGTGTAGTGGCGGTGGTGGTGTTTCGTATAGTGGTAGAGTTGATATATAACCTATGGCATTCTATATCACTATCTTTTCGAGGAATGGGAATGACACCTGTTAATGATTTTGCATGGGTCCATTGTGATATGTATAGGTATCGATGTAAATAGCCTATCCTCTGCCGCTTCTTCGCCCCCCCCCTCGTGGGTCTAACAACAACCAGAGTTTGGCTAGGGATACACCTCAGACCAGTGACGAGCCTAACTGCAACAGAAAATTCAAGTATGAATATATATTTGAATTTTGATGTATTTGCATTATATTCATATATAAATATA
The DNA here is from genome assembly GCA_027495735.1 of Lutjanus campechanus. Classification (NCBI taxonomy): domain Eukaryota; kingdom Metazoa; phylum Chordata; class Actinopteri; order Lutjaniformes; family Lutjanidae; genus Lutjanus; species Lutjanus campechanus. Next base: position 7,189 of record JAJHUR010111037.1, on the reverse strand, counting down.
TATATATATATATTTGCGCACACTTCATGCACACTTGCATACAACACCAGCAGACACTGTACACACACCTCACACAGATGAGTGGCTAGTAACAAGTAAAATGGTTTCCATAGTCTGTGGAATGAAAAAAGTACTTGTTCTTTGATTATATTTTTAAGTTTAAAGAGATGGGTTATTTTATTTGAACTGGAGTTTAATCGGGTTCTTATCCGTAGTCGATGTATTACCACCAGTAGAGACCTCTGTTTACTGTTGGTAAGTGCATCTTAAAGCCCCACTTCAAATAATCTGACCTATCCTTGTAACTTTCCTCAAAGTGTGAAAAATTGCCATTTTGGCTGTGTTTTTTGTTTCAGAGCACTTAGTGTAATCTTTTTTTATTTCTAAAATTGTTGCCCTTGGTTCAGTTTTAATTTTCTGTTTTAACTGAGGCAATGAAAAGAAGTGATCCCAAGCATATGTTGGGTCTTATGGAAACGTAATTTTTTTTTTAGTTGTTTCTAGCCACATGACTTATGATGGTTTCAATTAGCCCTGTAAACCCCGACCCTAATCTTGGGTGGGGGTTTTAGGCTTTGTGGATGGAGCAGAACTGTGATCGTGTGATGTTTGACTGACGGGCACTGTGTGAGGAAGAGGTTGATTGACTCTATGACTATGTCCCCATCAGAGCACAGGAGCCCGTGTTCTGTGGATCACTGAAGCGGCCCCGAGCATTAAATCATGGAACTGTGAACAGAATTCTATCATAACGAAAACATGATGCAGCAGTCTGTTGAATATTGTGTATATTCAGGAATACACTTTCATCAGAGAGATATTATTTCATTTTCTATGACAGGACATCAGACTTAGATTTTTCTAGCTGAGTGCTGCAGGAATGAGTCCGGAAACATGAAAATTAATTGGCAATATTAGCATTTCCGGTTCCCACGTCTCGAAGTCATGGTCCATGGTTAATATAAGCCTAAGATATTTTCACATTTTGTGCTCTCGCATGAAATACGTCAGTGAATCATGAATTTTAAGCTTTTATGCGTCTTAAAAAAGGCAGTTGCGAACAAGTGGCTAAATGAGACTACAGTGGTTGCTGAGGACATTAAACGCCATCACGCCGAACACGTAGTGACTAAGTAGCGGTGATGTTGGTTGGCGCAACTTGGTGTGGTTCTTTTATAGCTAGCGTTAGCTTTTTTTCTTCTGGTGATTGCATTTATGCTTGAAAAATCCGAAAAATAGATTAAAGAAGGTTAATTTGCTGAAGAGAATGTGTCAGTATCAACAACTTCTTTTTTCGCCATGGAGCTTATTTTCTGCACTAATCCAAAATCCAGAAGAAAGACCTAATTGGCTTTTGTGGACGTAACCAGAGCTTTGCTAACTTTAGCGTCAGCCTACAAAATACGTCATCCCTGCAGCATTTTTACAAACGCCTTTAACTTCCTTTGTCGCGTGACCTGCAGGGGTTTAAGCATGAATCGACAGAGGAACGTGTCTTGTTTGTGCTTCGCGGGCTTGAAATGTTATCCACAGAACACGCGCGCTCCTCGAAGACATAAGAGTTGAAATCATGAATAATTGAGCATCAAGAACTTAACCTCTACACGACAGAGACGTGTAGGGCAGCATTTGTAACTGAAGTCTTCGATTTCACGGGCCGATTCTGTGCTTGGCCTACAAATAATGCCAGAATTGCAATGTTTAAAGAGAAAAAAAAAAGAATCAGTGCATCAACCAGGATAAATATTTATATTTCTGAGGAAAAAAAAAAAAGAAAATGCACTCCTATTCACAAAAGTGCCAATCCGACCAACAAAGACTGGAGGTTCTTATGTATCTGTCTTTGACTTTACAGATTATTTTTCTTTATATCTTTTTATTTACTTGAATGTGCACACATTTTTGTGCAGAACATTGCTGCTCTATTTTCCTTATCTTTAAAGTTACATTATTTGCCATTGTTTCTTTGGAAAAAGTGGCATTCTTTACTGTGGGCACCTAAATACGGAATTGAATTAAGGCAGTGTAATTGTCTGGGGGGGGTAAATTACTTGATGAATTAACTGCATAAAACTGGTCTTTTCCAGCTACCTGTTGTCCATTTTGGTGTGATGGTCCCCACTATTGCAGTCTTCTAAAGGTTTCACTGTGCGTAGCTGAGCTGCAAACGTTTTGGAATCAAGTAATTGATTCCCGTGTGGCGGATAGGGAATAATATTTCGCATGTTTTTTAAAGTCCCAGCCTCTTTGCGCGAAAAGGAACTCTTTTCTGAAATATTGAAGTACTTTCGATGTGGCACATGATGCAAATTGAGGAAACGTAAGCGACTATCATAGCAGACAATTGCAGGTACTAACCTTATTGTCATAGTTTACCAAAGTTTTGTCATCCTGAAGGCTGGGTTGAAATTATTTACTGGATGTTTTTTTTTGTTTTAAGTCGTCGATATAATTGGCTTGAGCCGGTCAGTGTGACTGAGAGGGTGCTTCAGGCCATTTAAAACTTGCTTCTTTTCATTAGAAGCTGCAATAGCTCAGTCCCTCTCTTCTCAGTTTGATTTTTCTTCTCAAGTTCAAGTGCTGTTTAGGGAGTTAAAATAATCCAGAAGACTGCAATAATTATATTATTGTCCAAAATCAGGCACCCCAGAGGCAAAAATCCACCTACAAACTGCTCTCACTGGTGACACTCCTTCCTTCCACTGGGTGGAGCTAACAGAGGCAACTACTTGACTTTTTTTTTTTTTTCTAAGATAATAATCTGGGATTCAGAAAAATTGTGCAGTGATTTACATTAAAAAGTATTATAAGTTAAACTATATGTATGTTCTGATACATTGACAGGGATTCAGATGCAATTCTAATCACTTCTGAGAAGTGGAGAAAAAGCCTCATTAGAACACGTCACAGGAAAAAAAAAAAGAGAATAAAATAGGAGGTGAGGATACAAGCCTTTTCTGCTTTTCCTGATCTTTTTCCTGATCAGGATATTCTGGGCTATATTTTTGGATAATTGTGTTTAGAGTAAAAGTTTGTCCTAGTCAGGCTGCATGATCATGATCAGGAACCTTGTTATCTATAGGGGAATGAACAGACGTCACAAAATATCTCAAATCTGACTTGTCTTCCGTCCTAGAAGCTGTTCATGTCTATATCCAGAAAAACAAAAAGAAAAAAACAAAAAAAAAATCTAAAGCCATGCTCGGCTTGGTCAAGTAATGTTGTCTACGCTACAAATGTTTACAATGCTACGTGTTTTGTAAAATACTTTTCATATGCCATCACTGACCAGTCCTGATGTATTCTCCGCTCTGGTCCTCTCATTTCTTTTACATGTATTTATTTTCTCTATTCTTGTTTATGATTTTTCATTTGCTCAACAAAAAAAAATTTACCCATCTTATACTGTGACTTGACTTGACTTTACCGACGGTATGAATGAGTGACGAGAAACTAAATACACTTCAACTGAACATGACACACAAACATGAACATGAAAAAAAAAATGCATACAGGAAACAGCAACAATATTAAAAATGTAAAGAAGATATATTGAATTTAAAATTGTTCAGTGGAAATACTGTACAAAACAAATAAAGTTATGTTGCAACCCTTTAATGCCGATGTTTCTTCTTTCATACAGCACTGAGTTATATTCAAATCAGTGACGTCACCTGAAACTGGGAATTTCTTTGGAAGTGAAAACATTTTTGTCTACATTTGGTTGGAAAAAATGAAGCCACATATCTTGTCTAAAGTGTCAGACACAGTGTGACAAGATTTAACCCATATTACATTACATTTACGTTATGGATACGAATCCTCATTTAAAGGTCCAGTGTGTAAGATTTATGGGCATCTATTGGCAGAATTGGGCAAGAATGAAATCTAATCTTTGCACCTGCAAATAAGAAATGGTTCTTATATGACAATGAATCTTTTTGTTACCTTAGAATGAGTCGTTTATATTTACATAGGGCATGAGTTCTCTTTCATGGATCTATCAATCAATAGGTTAAAATTCTTTAAAAGTTATATCTAAAATGATGTTTTTGTTAGTTTTTTGGAAAGCCAAAAATGTTGTTTATTCCATCTAAGACAGTGGCTTTTTGTAGATTCTATACTATTTTCAAGTTTGTGCTGATAAAGTGTGGTTTCATTTTTTGAGCTACACTGTAGTTTGGATTTTCAAAGTCAAAGATCTTCTGAAAAACAAAGGTGGTTTATGAATCCAGTGGATGGTGGCAACTGTCAACATATCAAGCTGGAACATTGAGAAACCAGATACTCAAGCCCATTTTTTGCCACTGTAATTTAAAAAGATCCTGTAAGTATTTGAAGTAGGACACCTTCTCAAGATAATGACTTTGTATTTCTAATGAGAAACTTTATCAAAAAATGTCTTAAAGACTAAGTCACTATTTAAAGTCATTACTTTGAGAAACTTTTCATTATAATGACCAACAGGATCTTTTTGTACGTCACATTGGCAGAGATGGAGTTCTACAAGTATCCTGTGGAGGGCAGCAACGCGCATGCGCTGCGTCCAGTCTGCTGCTGCTTCCATGAGACGAAGAAGAAGAAGTTATGAGCGGAAGTCGTTTTTTTTCTGGCTCACGCTGTTGAGCAAACCTGCAGTTACATTAGCTATTTCCTCATAGAGTCTGGAGGTAAACAATTCCCTGATATCTGAGAAGGCTGAGTATAATTTTGAAACAAGTATATGTCTAGTCTGCCTAGGTTTTTAGACGTTTGTCTCTTTTATAAATGAGCTAACACTGACTAACTGGTCAGTCGTGCAAGCTAAATTAGCTGCTTCTGGCGGCTAGCAAGTGTTAGCATGTGCTAGCTAACGTAATATAGAAGCTCGATAGCAAGTGGTAAATCGAAAGCTAGTGGGGACAGGGGGCATACTTGATAAGAAGTGTAGCTAAGATCTGCTATGAGATTTGGAAGTCCACATTCAAGCTAAAACTAGTAGCATTGACGTATGTACATGTAATACTTTTGTAACGAGAAGCTAGCAATAGGTTAACTAACTAACTAGTTGGATGTCACAGAGTTTAATTTATGTCAAGGTACAGTTCTGGCGGTTAAAAGGTTTTATACATTTTACCAAATACACATGGGTTAATTATTATTAACAGCATATTATAATATATTGTATGTTGTTATTAACATATAGGATTCAGTCCATCTTTCACCAGACTTATAAAGCAGTTGTTATCTTTAGCTAACGTTAAAACATGTCACTATGTCAAACCTGTCTCTACTGGGGAGGACGACAGTGACGCTAATAACAAATTTCAGGTTTTTTTTTTAAAGTCTATTGAAGGTCAGTTGTGTGATGCATTTGCTGTTTTAAATGAGATTGTCTCCAGTTGTCTTACAGTTGAGTCTATTGGACAGAAAAAGAAAAACAAGTTTATGGTCTTTGAAGGCATACTATGGAGGATTTTCCTTTAAAAAATTATGTTACTGATTAATTATTAATCGGTCAATTGCTGTTAAGAGATAATGTATGTTTTGTATGCCATTTCTCCAGAGCTCACAGGCTTTCTCACGATTTGGGTTGTCTGCCTTGTTAGTCTAGTAATGGCAGTAATCGAGCCCCAGTTGACATGGTTTTGTTTGGGGGATCCACTTGCTGAACAAGGACAGGTGGACAGCTGTTTGAGCAGAGCCTTATTGTTTTATTTTTCTGTTTGTGTAAATGGTTTGTGCTTTATGAATTGATATTAGAAAGAACAAGAAAGTGCTTTGTATGTGATTATTAATGATTAACTGATTGTTAACATGTTCAACTATTGGCCAAAGAAAATGCACAGAATTTGCAATCATATTTTGGATTTGGATTTGACATTTTATTGCCTAAACAATTAATTGATTAACTAATCACGATAAGAGCTAGCAGATTAATTAATAATGACACTAGTCGTTAGTTGCAGCCCTAATTCGGGATGTGTCTGGGCTTTGGGCAGTGGTGTGTAATCCCCAGACAATTACAGTGAGCAGGTTGTGCAGAGATTTTTATAAAAATGTGGTGACCAACAGTTAAATTGCTTTGGCTGCATGTACACAAAATTGGGCGCTGTGCAGAGCTGTGGATGTGTTTCTTTGTGTTTTAGAATGGAAAACAATATTTTTTCTTTGATTCACTGTTTTGTTCTTGCTAACGGCGCTCCCTCACTTCATTCACTCTCTACCTCTCTTGTTTGTTGAGCTGGGTAGGAGGTGCCAACTTTAAATGTTGTGTTCACAAACAATCCTGCATGTTCTGCCTTTAATTTTTCACTGAGCCATTTCATGGACCCACCTCTGTGTCAATGCCATCGAGCCAGATATCACTTTTTTTTTTCTAATTTAAACAGATACCAGAGATGAAAAAACAAGACACTGAAGAGTCTGCCACCCAGGGCAGTGAGGATGCTCCACCTACAGCAGCGGGGACAGAGTCACCTGCAGCTGCAAAAGACAGCTTGGACAGCAACAGCCCTAAAGAGTCTGAACCACAGACGCCGCAGACAGACACACCTCCACAGAGCGACGAGGCAGGAAGTGAAGGTAAAGTTTTAAATATTTACAAGGTAAATTGTACGTTGACTGTCTCACTTTCTTTGTTATATGAGAAGACATGGGCATAGTGGGAGTGCCTGTCACTATGGTTGGCAAGTGACATCGATTTGTAATTCTATAAAGGATATTTTGTGATAGAGAACCGTCTAATAACAACAGAGATTTATATCAGTGTCTTGCACTGTTACATATTGAAAACTGCACACCAAATCCCACTTATTGGCAACCATAGTTTTCTCTGTAGAGCATCATTGGAGATCCTCACGTAAACTTGTGGCTCAGCAAACACTCTGGTACATCATGTCTGCACCACTGCTTTTAGACTTGATTTGAGTAGTTTGTCAAAGAAGATGTGGCAGGAATGGTTTGTCTGCATTTTAGAAAACTAATACAACAAGATTGTGCAGTATGTATGTATAGAAAAAGTTGAGGATCAAACTTTTTTTGTTTGGAGAAAAAGTATGCCACTATATCTTGGCTAATAGTTTGAAATGCAACATGTATTACCAGTAGCTCTTTCAAAGTCTAAAGTTTTGTATGTAGGCTATATTTTATAGGTTCACATCTTTCTCTGGAGCAGTGCTTTTTTTTCTGGCAGCCCCCCCCCCCCCCC
>JAJHUR010111031.1:0-25973 GCA_027495735.1 Lutjanus campechanus | reverse complement strand
ATGTGTACATCTTAAGTTGTCTCTTTTCTCTTGTCTTTGATATCCTTTGAAAATAAAGGAGTATTATCGATGCAAAAGACTTGAATTTCTTTATATCTTAATTTCATGCAAAGAGATTTTCCTCAGCTGTGATAACATCTTTAAAAGCAAAATATGATTTCGGTTTTTAACATCTCCCAACAATCTGTTTCGTTCAGCAGTCATTGATTAAACATTTTGACGTATATTATGTTCTTCCAGGAAGTAACTGTCTTCTAATATAAACCTCACAACAAAAATCTTAAAAGCATCCACACAGACATGATTTTTGCCATATGTCTTCATATGTGAACCCGGGGCAGTAATCGCAGTTCTTAAAAGAGACTACTGCATTTTTCCAGAGGGCATTGTTACATGCCATCTGAAACGTCAAAAGTAATTCATATCAGGCACTTTTCATGTCTTATATGTAAAATGTTTCACATGTTGGTGGAGAAGAAGGAGCAGACTGTTTCTTTACAGCTTCAAAGGAAGACTACAAAGGAAAGGGATTGGAAACCAGAACCAGAATGCACTAATAGACATCTGATGTTGGTAGAATTGTAAATTTGGAGGTTCACCACCTTAGACTTGTTTGTGTCTCATATTTCACTGGTGCACAGAAGCTCACTGAGCTGTAATTACACAGGTGAGACGTAATGTTATGCAATGCAACAGCCAGGTGATACCCTGATCAAAATGTTGTTGTTCTATAAAGTAATGAAGCAAGAATGCCATTTTTATATTTGCTCTACTTCTATTATTTCTCTCTCTATTCCTTCTCCTGCTTCCAAGTCAATCGGCTGACTGAGGGCATTCACACTTTTGGTTAAACCGATCAGAATTTGCCACAACCTGATCACTGCAGTGAAACTTCAAACCTGGGCCGACTTCAGCCCTGAAAAAATATAGTAAAATGTTTATTTAAACATAAACGCTGGTGCTTTGAGCAGCCTGTTGTGTTCGCAAGTGCACTCGCACTGCCTTTTGATACAGCAGTGTTTATATCCTCATCACTGCTGGTTAGATAACATTTCTGACTAAACAAAAGAAAACATTCTTCAAAGGCTTCCTGTTCAACTCATGGCATGACTAAACTCCCCATGTCACAATGGGATAATCAGCAAAGACTCCTAACATATATCTTCAGTGTTTCCTATTGTGCACACTATCTACTCTTTAAAAGGACAGTTCGCTCACAAATTAAAAATTTATATTTTTTTTCTCCTGGCCTGTAGTGCAATTTATCTATCTAGAGTTTTTGGTGTGAGCTGCAAAGTTTTAGAGATGTCTTCCTGCTCTCCAATATAATAGGAATAAATGGCACTCAAGATAATCCACAGACCTTGTTATGAGTTTCATGGGAACTACTCTCTTTCTATTAGTGTGAAAGTACTGTACTTCGAGTAGATTGTACTGTGGGAAAAAAAAAGTTTCTAAAACTTGAAAACTCACATCAAAACAGTAGAGATGGATAAATTATTTTCAATTAAAGGACCAGTTCATTGGATTTAGTGGCATCTTGTAGTGATCTTGTAGATTGGGAACACCTCATCCCAGTATCCCCTTCCAAGAACCTATCGTGGCTGCGAAATGTGGACAAAACAGGAGAGGCTGTGTCTGAAGCCAGTGTTTGGTTTGTCTGTTCTGGGCTACTGTAGAAACATGGCGGTGCATCATGGCGCCTCCTTGGAAGAGGACCCACATCCTCGAAGGTAGTGAAAACAACAATTCTTATTTTCAAGTAATTAAACACCAATGAAAACACAATTATGAATATTATATTCCATTACTGAAAATTTAATAGATTCCCATTAATCTTACACACTGGACCTTTAAGCGTCTTGACTGAGCTGCAGTTGTGTTAACTCAATTCTATGTTTGAGTAAGACTACATTATACTAGAAAAGGTATTGGTAATGGTTTGTCAAGCTTATTTATGAAGCAAAATATCCCAATAAAAGAAGAAGCCTTAAATCAGAAAGGTTGTATTTAGTACAGGACTGTTGCGTTAAATGGTAGAAAGTACTGGAGTTTGTATATTTTTTGGTAACCCATTTCCTGTAATCTCATCAACTACGAACAGGAATATACAGGTGCGTGTCTGTGAAGATTCTCAGTCATCCAGGTCATGGTATTCATAGCAAGGTTTGTCGTAGGCAACTGGACTTGATAGAGTGCATGTGAGAAATAATTTGCATCTGTGATTTTCAATCTTTCAATAAGAACCTTACTTTTCTGTCACAGGCACAATTTCACTTCCATAAATCAACTTGTAATGTATGGCAGTTCAATTTCTTTCCCTGGTGCATCTATCATTTAGACAAGTAACACCTAGCTGATGTTTTTTTTTTTATATACATCTAATCACTAAGAAACTGTATCTGGTGCAAATGTGTATGACTCAAACTTTATGCGGAGCAGTAAATAAAGGCAGTGATGAATGAGGTTGCTATAATCAGTCACTCATCTGACATTTTGTAGTGGAGAACCTCACAGTGTTAGTGGAAGACTAAGTTTGGTGTAAGCGTGACAAAGCTTGTTAAATCACATCATCTTTCTTCCAGATCATGAGCAGGAGAACTTACAGACAAGGATGCGCAAGAACGTACAAATTAGCGCTGCTCAGAATACTGCAGGACTAACTGATGTTAATTATGATGAATTATGTGCACGGGGTCTTAAAACAATCCATCTGGAAAGCAAACTCACAGATGGCTTATGGCATGCTTTACGCCCTGCTCCTGCACTAACCAGCCTCCTGAACTTGCTCATTATTTACTGCGACTGACACCCGAGATGACCTCAGGAGTCGGGCGAGAGGACTGACTCAACAGTGAAATGGCTGAGGAATGACGAATACGAAGAACAGCGCATGAGGGGCACAAGAAGAAGTGAAGAAGAGAACACAGGTAATGGATGTAAAACTACGCATCTGGAGACACACTCTCTGCAAATATGTGCTATTATTTAAAATGCCATGTATTATAATGTACTAGACCACAGATAAAATGTCAGTAATTAAAGTCCAAAGGCTGCACAAATTCAGAGGAAATGTTGACTTGAATATAATTCAACTTGAGCTGAATTCACATCCTGAGCCTGTCTGACTTCACTTCATGAATGCTACTGAGTTTTCACCCACTCTGCATCCACAGGTTTGTGTGAATTGTTCAGAGAATATAAAGAAGCTTTGTGACAGTGATGAGCTTGATTTACAAAGAAAGTAGAATCTTTCTATTTTTGATACTATTTATTTTTTGCATTTTATGCAATACCCTGGTGAAAAATATTATTCTAAATATTATTATTATTACATTTTTTAGCATGAGTGTACTTGCTATCAGACTAATCATCAGTATACTGGGCTGTTAATGATTAGTTGACAAAATTTTATTTTGAAACAACTAATTTTGTATGAAGTAAAGTTTAGTTGTAATTACATTGTAGACAAGCACAATTTTAAGTGTATTTAGTATTATTTTATGGAACAACAAAAAACTGAAAGCAAATACATTCAAATACCTTTCAATATATAGATTTTATTGGCAGTGGTGGAGTCTGCCTTTTTTTTTTTTTTTTTTGTGCTCAAACACAGTCACACTTGATGGACAACGTTTGCAAGAATTTTAACTTTTAATGCGAAGATGTCAACCATAATTTCATCACCATGTTTTTGCTGCTGTTTAGATTCAACCCGATTGAAAATTCAAAAATGCACGACATAATTATTTCCTGGATGAATGATGAATGCACGTAATTCAGCACAATGTTATCTCTTCGATAATAGCCTCACCATTTACTGTTTACTCTAATGCAGAGTCAGTTACTGCTAATGCAAATGGTCCTACTATACTTCACATTAAAAGCATTCAACTTCTCCATCGTCTCCAAATCATCCAGAACTCTGCCGCCAGAATCATCACCCGTACCAAATCCACCGACCACATCACCCCCATCCTCATTCAGCTCCACTGGCTACCTGTCCATCAGCGAATCCAATATAAAGTCCTTCTCCTCACATTCAAAGCTCTCCATAACCTGGCCCCCCAATACCTGTCAGACCTTCTCCACCCTTACACCCCCACCCGTACTCTACGCTCCTCCTCATCTGCTCTTCTGTCTGTCCCTACCTTCAAACTGACCACTATGGGTGGCAGAGCCTTCAGCTGCTCTGCACCCAGACTCTGGAACTCTCTACCCCCCCATATCCGTCAGATTGACTGCATTAGACAGTTCAAATCACAGCTTAAAACCCATCTGTTCAGACTTGCCTATCCGGTTTAATTTTCTGTCATGTATTTTATTTATTTTTAATGTTGTATTATTGGTATTTTACTTATTTTTAAAATAAATAAATTAGTAGTGTTATTGGTATTTTTGTATTTTATTGTAAGGTGTCCTTGGGTGCTCAGAAAGGCGCCAACAATTAAAATTTATAAATTTATTTATTATTAACTTGCAAGACACTGGGTGCCTTTTGTTGTGAAGCAGCTACAGGGAACCCAACGAGGTTAGTGCTGATCACCACTGAACACAAAGACACTCATTTCTGGCGTTCTTTTAGTGGAAAATTTCTCAATTTTGCACGAGTAATGGCACAAGAAGGAGCAGCCATGGTAAGCTGTTAGTTGACAAACTGCAGGCGACAGGCTGCACACCTCCAAACCCCTCAGCAAGCAGCAGCATGAAATAAAATCTCAATTGCAATTATTATTGAGAAACTTCTCTATTATAACAACATGAGATTGTTTGGTTGTGCTGTAAACAGATGCGCCGGCTGCTCCTCTGTTGTATTTTTGACAAAAAAGCTCCTCGAGGAGTGCTTGCTGTAGTATTAAACAAGGGTGCAGATCTCATTACAACTTGAGGGCGAAATGAACTTATCTGCTTGGAGCGGCAGGGTTTGAGGCAAGCCGAGTGAAAACAGAAAACAGGTCAGTTTTAGCTCCACTTGCTACATCCCTTTATGTTGTTTACAAGGTTAAATATTAGATGGTAGGTCAACTCAATTTATGTGAAGTATTAACTTTAAAATAACCCTCTGCTCCCAGCGATCTTTCGATTGGACAGACCAAATTTCATTCTGTTTTATGGTAGCAACATATTTTTTTCACAGTAAAACTTTAGTTACACCATCACAAAGACTCTTTTCTGATTCACTTCAATTCACAGGAACCACACGTACTATGTGCTCAGTAACACCATTAACTAACATGTGATGAGGTGTTTGCCACAAATACACACTAAACATATTCTGGGCCAGAACTACAGCAGCAGCAAATGTGACACATGGGGGTGGGGTGGGTGGGGAGGAGGTTTCTGTATTCCAGGGTTTGGTGGTACTGACTAATATCTAATATTCATGCTCCTTCTCAACCATGAATTCTGACAAATGTGCCCGGATGGTAACTTAAAGCTTATAGCAGAAGAGTGTATAAGGCATTGATGATGGCCAGCTTTTTCCGCTGTTATAAGAGGAAAGTATACACAGAGAGCAAGAGAGTGAGGTCACCTGAAATCACTTTGAAGAAAAGAGAAAATAACACCCCATAACTATGTCTTCAGCAAAGTGTGTTCCTGTTTGCTGTATTTATGCAATACACACCAACTTATCAGGGCAACCCACTGATGCATGAAGGCTGAAATAATGTTCGGCCTCTAGGTACCCTCTCTGTACGCGTGTGGGTGTTCTATTTTCAGTAATCTCTTATAGAGTAATTATTTTGTTTTAGCTATATGCACGTTAAAGCAATTCAAAACACTCCTGTCATTGTCAATGTCAAGAGACTTTGATAGTAATGGAAATATAAGAGCTGGGGTTCATCATTTCCAGCTACATACATAGAATTCCTTCTGCACTCTGAATAGCAGAAATGCAAGTCTGACTCTCTCTTTTATTTAACCTCACATTACTTAAGGGCGGTTTTCAAGAGATGCAATATGGAGTCCTCCAGAACTCTTTTATTGAGTGCAGGAACTCATGAATCTCCATTGCAACTCCACAGCACACAGCAAGTAGACTGAAGTGACAAGTAACAAAACCCGTTTGCCAACATTCAGCAAATCTGTCCATGTTAGGGAGAGAGCAGAGAAACAAAACGATGCCAGGGCCCTGTCAATTCATGTAATGATGATAAACAAACAGAAAATGGCAGCCTGTCTTTCTACAGTGTATTGAAATCAGACTGTGTGAGAGGACTGATGAACTCTGCTGGTCTACTTTATGGTTCCACTCCACTGCAGTTATTTATATTCTCAATAATGATGAGGGACATGTTTGTGTGTGCAGGGATGTCTGCTGTTCAACACAAGCAATTACAGACTGAGACTGGACATGATCTTTTTTTTTTTTAATTCACCTTGTTACATGTTTTCTTGAACAAATACTTGTTACAGGGCATTGCTGGCATTTCAAACTTAACAACTAAAACCTACCACCTCACTAGAAATTCATTAGACTGGAGCTTCAGTTAAGAGTTGTAGAAGTTTCTCCTTAAATTTATCATAATGCTCACTCCAAGACATGTTTTTGGGAAAGTGCTCTTTTGTGGTAGTTGGTCAAAGTACACAACTACCATGTAAACATGTGTACTTGTGCATCATTCCATTTGACATCTGAGAGTCTAGTGTTGCAATTGATGCCAAACATTTCAAGATACAATCACAACAGCACGTTCAATCAAGGCCACAAACAAACAAACACATAAGTTACAAAGTTTGGCCGACTCACATGTACAGACTCATAGGAACTCACAAAACAATAATATAACAAAAATCGTCTTGTTTCTCTGGCAAAGGTCAATTCGATCCAATCCAGGAACAAAACACGATTTTTCTAATGTTTCCTCGTCAGCTTATATTCCCCAAAATACACGTGTAAACATACTCATGCAAAATACCATTAGAAAGCTGAGATTCTTGTAGATGCCAACCATTTTGAGATAATACATTTCCGACAGAATGGTTCTTGTTCATTGGCAAAAAAACAGTTGATCATATATGACCATATACAGTCCAAACACTGTTCCCGCTGATAAATACCCACAAACAAGCTGACAGAGGTTGTAATCATCCACTTAGCTATGTCTGGAGTTTGCATGCAGATAAAAGCGATATCTTGGTCTTAACATAGCCGCTGCAGTCTTGCCTTTTGATCTTTTTGACCTCACTTAAGCAAATAGGAGCTTCCACGTCCTGTCCGTAGTCCACAAAAGCCAATGAGAGTCCATGTTGAATGGAAGTGCCTGCCTCTCTTCTCCAGAGCCAGTTGGAACAGATTGTGTGGATGACAGGCACTTCGTATAGCCGATGAAATCCCGAAAATGACAACATACAGTTTAGATATGTAATTGAAGCTAGAACACAGAAATTCTGTAATTTTAGAGAGTCTGCTGTGGGATGCTCTTTATATAAGCTGCTTATCCACTAGAGCACTTGTTTTGATGTTTCAACAAAGGGAAAAAAAACACTATATTGTATTTATGCTTCAGTAGTTCTTAAGCAGGGGTCTTTCTGGGGCCTTTGTTTTAGAAAACACCAAGACGTGCCCTTAGAAAAATATGTGTAAATATTCACTTTCTGTGGTAATCTTATGGCATTTAAACTTGGGACTAGGTATGCTCAAATCCTGGGGTCCCATTTAGTTTTACATCTGATAAGTCCCAGCTATAGTTCATCTGCATACATGTTTTTGCAAAAAATAAATAAATAAATAAAATCTTGCACTTCAGTGCGTTCAAACTTCTATTACTCAGTGCCAGTAGCACTTAAAGTGATTCTGCTGTTGGGGAAAAACTTCAGAGTGTTACCTTTCAAAAACTGCTTTTAAATATACTTTGGGTATGCCTGGGATGGGTGTTTTAGGCAAATTTTACAATTATGGCTTATTTTATGCTTTGTTCTTAGAAGTCAGTAACAATATGAAACAATATTCTATCTGAAAATCTCCAAAAAAAAAGTATTTTTAAAGTGCCAGTGTTTAAGATTTACTGCAGAATATGGCAGAAATCGAATGTAATATTCATAAGGATGTTTTCATTGGTGTATAATAACCTGAAGATAAGAATTGTTGTGTTTTCTTTACCTTTGAATAAGATATTTATCTACAAGAGGGCACTGTCCTCTTCTACAGAGAGGTCGCCATGTTGCTCCGCCGTGTTTCTACAGTAGCCCACAAAGGACCAACCAAGCACAACCAAAGCCTTCTGCATTTCATGGACACCATAGGTTCTCCTACAAGCTTGGAAGGGATGAGTGAGACAACGTGTTTGCAATCTGCAAGCTCAACACTAGATGCCACTAAATCCTACCTGCTGTTCCTTTAAGGCATAACATTTAGCAGATTTAATGAGATGAGTGCAAACGCAGGTCCACGTCTCCTTTAAGAAAGTTTTGCGCTCCTCTATGTTTCAGAGTCTTTGCACGCCAACACCGCTTTTCTCCACATCCAACCTTTTTGTCATTCTGTGCTTGGGTTTTACTTCGTCCTGATCTGCATAGAAAAACAACAGAGTTAGACTGACAGTTATTGATAGGAAGAGGGAAGACACAAAGGAGAGCGAGGGGGCCAGAGACAGACAAAGGGTGAATCCATGGAATAGAGTTCACATGCTGGAACACGAAGAGCATCGTGCACTGTGCATAATCCTGTAACATGAGCAGCATGTTTTAGATCACTGTTGCTGAGTCTTATAGCCTGCAGGTTTGCGCTGAGCTGATGGAGGTGGTTAGTCAGCAACCAGCAGAGAGCCAGCCAGAAGCATCACAGTGGTTGAAGATAAGCTATAAATCTGAGAGAATCACCATCAATAATAGCAGCAGCTACAATAATGTGTGGGGATTCATTTGTCAACATCTGGTGTGCTCTTCTATCAGAACCATCCATGTGTAAATACATGGGAACAACCTGTAAAAAAAGAACCTTACAAAATGGAATATAAACAGCAGCAGATATCTGCAGGGAGCTTTTTTTCATCTATTCTCTATTTGGTGTGTCTCTTGTGAGTCCCCCCCGGCTTCATGGAAGTGCAATACTAAATCACTGGAAAAACCCAATAAATAATTGTTTTGTCAGTGTCAGCTGCTGAAAAATGTGTTTTTGATAAAAAAAAAAAAAAAACAACAACTTTTCCACAACTATATAAATGTATTTTTCCATAATTCAGCAGCACTGGATGGCAATCAGAGGCAATGTAATGCTCATGCGACTATTTTGCATTAGAGAAACACAAATAACATTATTCTGTGTAGTTTTGTTGGGGTGTGTTCCCCATATTGCACAGAAACTCATTTTGAATGTTTCAACAAAAATATTTTGTTTTTTATTATAATATTTGCATATGTCTAGTCATTAGCATTGTCCATTAATTTATGGACAACTCAAAGGGCATTATCCTCCTCATACTATGATCATCTGGCCAAAGGGAAAGAAAAGAGAACACAAAAGGAGAATTAAGTAATATATTTACTGTGCTAAATCATAAAATGGCTATGATGTCATCAGAGAATAAGAAAACTGCTTCTCTAACAATGCTATAGCCAGCGAGATTTCCTTTGAAATTTCCATTACAATGCAGAATGTCTGTTTTTGTTTGCCCATTTCAAATCTTAATTAGAATTAAAAATTAATGTGTCTGTTTATGAGTCATAAGAAATCATCAATAATCTTTAAGAAGGAGTAGATCTTAACAGTCAACCATAGACCATAGAGGCTATTAAATAGGGATTCAACCTATATTTAACATCCCATGCATGGTGCCAGCTCACTATTTGGACTGCAATATTCAATTTTGTAGGTTGGGGCTTCCTTTAATTTATATTTGAATGCATTTTGCAAACAAAACCAGTTTTTCACAAGCCATATCTCCGTTTCCCTGGTAACACCTGAGGGTCTGACTAATAACAGCTCTAGCCAGAATGCAAATGTTATGATAGCAAGATTCAATGTAAATAACAATGTGTACAATTGAAAATATATAATTTCACAGTGTGTTAAAGAGCAAGACAGGGTTGTTTAAATAGGTGTAGCTTGTTAACGTGTTGCAATAAATTGTGCCTTACTGTTGCTATGGTGATTCATTCCAGGGCAGTAATTAAAATGGTGAGCAGATTTTTAGTGGAATTGCTTAGTTGGTGTCTATTATCAGGAATTAATGGACACATCAGAATGGAGCATTCACCCAGACCATGGTGTAATACTAGTTAACTAACCAGTGAACAAACTAACAGAGATAAAGATGGGGCAGGAACCTGTAGCATCAGTGTTGAAGGCAGATATTCAAATATCCGTCCATTTGCCTTGCTTCCAAACTTCACTTTTCGCTATAAGTGGACATCACATCACATCCTACTAAATGCAGGATATTCACATGGTTGTGTAAACAAAACTTTCGCCAGTGGTGGAGTTTTTGAATCCACTGCATCTAAAGGATAGAGATGGACAAAGAGAGAAGGGAATTATCAATATTTGCACTGTTTTACCATTTTCCCCACAGGCAACAGAGCCGTGCTGCAATTTGTCTTCATGTGTCTTTTTACTCATCCTCTATGCTGCCCTTGCTCAGCTTAACTTGATATTTCTGTGTTTGTTATTTATCTCCTTCTTCTCTCCCCCTGCACATCCTTGTGTAACACACTGGGTTATATTTCTTCATCCACCACCGTATCCTCCTCAATTATTTTAATGGTTGTACCTTTTTGTATTCTCTGTGAGTCTTTCTCTCTTATTCTTCCTTCCTCAGCCCCTCCTCGTCCTCACCACCACCCCACCAGCAGCCCTCCTGACAAAATGAGTAGATAATGAGACATGCTATGCCAGGGTTGGACATTGTGTCACTGTCTTCTTCCTGTCTACTCAGCATTTGGGATTATGTTAATTGCTATCCCGCCTCCAGAGGCGGCAAAAGTACACACATTCTTAACTCAAGTAGAAGTACAGATACTTGTGTAAAGAAAGACTGGTAAAAGTACTGATTCAACTTCTTTACTCAAGAGAAAAAGTACAGGTTCTGAAATGTACTCAGAGTATAAAAGTAAAAAGTAACCTTCTAGGACGTTTTCATCGTTCTTGTCATGTAACATCTTTTACGTTGTCTTTGTCTAATTATTTTCTTCACGTTAGGTGTTTTGTCATTTTCATCTTGTTACGTGCGTTTTTGTCTTGTTGCGTTGTTTTTATGTTGTTACTTCTTTTATGTCATTTTCTTCTTCCTACATCTTTTTCATCTTAATACTTTTGTTGTGCGTGATATGCACTGATGGATACACAATGTCAAAGTCTTGTCTACGTGTTATTGTCTTATACATTCAGGTTGAAATCGGTCTCATTGTTGGGAAGGTGGCACATGACACAAAATAAAAATAATCAATCATTCTCTCGAATGCATTACGACTTAAGTAAAAGGCCTGTTTTGAAAATGTAAGGAGTAGAAAGTACAGATATTTGTGTTAAAATGTACAAAGTAAAAGTAAAACATTGTTAGGGAAATAAATACTCATGTATGAAAGTGTAATAGGGACATATACACACATTGACATGACAAAAAACAAATGTTGTAATTTACATCTCTACAGAGAGAAACTATTGATTAAGATTTACTGAGCAACACAGAATGAGTCTGTCCTGAAAATATCAAAATAGCTCAATACTCAGAGTGGGTAGGTGACCTAGCAGAAGTTGTTGCAAAGTGTTTGTTTGCTGAAAGTACAATCGCCTGTGTGTGTCTCTGAAGCCAACAGTCACTCCCATGGGGTCACTAATGCAACTGCCGGAGCAGCTCTACGCTTTCCATTTCACACAAGGCAAGTGTTTACCCAGTGTTTACAACCCTTTCTCACCTTCACTCGCATTCTCTTTGTCTGTCTCGCTGTTTTCTCTCCATCTTTCTGTTTTCTCCCTGTCACTTTTTCTCCAATAATGGAATAGTTGTCAGCCCTGGTTCAGTGTGTGTGACAGGTGTGTGTGTGTGTTGGGGGGAGGACAGCGCTCGCAGTGCTCCATATTCAGGTGTGGAAATGAATATCAGCACGCTTAGAACTGCTTGTGATTGGCTGCTAGTACCCCCCAGACACAAACAGACAGAAAGGAGATGATAAATGATTTGAGAAGTACTTACAGTATATACACTGCCTCGTCCCATAGATTTCAGCTTATGCGCCTGTCAATTTGAAGGCCGATGAGTATATTTTGTCTCCTGGGGAATTCCCCCCTCTCCCATGTTTTTCTTTGTCTGTCTGTCTTTCTATTTGTTGTCTTTCTTTCTATCAATTTCTGTTTGCAAATATAACCTTTCCTCCCTCCCCATGCTCACCACACTCATGGGAACTGGGGAAATTATTTCTTGTCCGGGCCAAGTGTGTTATGTACACAAACAGTCTCTCTCCACTCGTACCGATAGCGATGGGATAAGGAGGCTTTCCAAAGGTATTATCATATATTACCACACCGACTGCTGGGCTGTGAAGATGACACTGTTTCATCCTGATGGCCATGCATGCATGCATGGATGGATGGATGGATGGATGGCTTCTTATGGATATCATATTCTTGCAAGCCCTTTTTCATTTACTTGTAGGTATTGTTTTCTAGCATGCTGTTTGAAAATGTATTTATTTATTTATTGGTATCTCTAGTCATTTTACATAAGCAAAGCTCTAAATCTAGATTAGACCATATTTTGAAGATGGTTCAAAGATGTTGCTGGGGGACATGTAAAAGTGACACATATTGTCACATCTTAAGGTAGCTAATGAAAGCAAAACTCTAGCTGGCTAGCTAGCTATCTAATCCACGTCAATCGTTACCCGGACCCTGTTTCCCAGAGCCTCCTTAGCACTACGTACTGTACCGTCTCCGTACCGTACTGTAAGTTGTACCTTAAGGTCTCCCTTAAGCTTTTGGGCTGTTTCTCAGAGTCTCCTTAGCTAAGGTATACCTTCTGAAAGGTATACCTTTAGGAGGAAGGTCTGAACCACATTATGCAACAACATTATGCTTTTCAAATGGACAGTTGCAATATAGTAGACATCTAAGCCACCTTATATATTAGATAGATATTAGATAATAATGTAATATTAGATTGAGGTAAAATGATTATGGCAACACTTATGTTAAAAAGTCACAAACTAGTTTCTCATTACCTCTGAAAGCTAATGTTAGCACAACACAGATCTAATCACAGATATCTAGTATTGTTTTTATAATTGAATATTTCAAATGTGGACTTGACAGAACACAGTGTATTGCTTGTTTTAGCAATGGTCTGCTCATGACATGCTGCTCTAAGACATCCTATAAAAAACTCACCACAACTACATCACAAAAAAAAAAAAGAAAAGAAAGAAACAAAAAACATATTACAGCACCAAATGAGAAAACACGATATTAGAGAAAACACCAGTGCCATTTCAGAAAAGACTGTATCTCAGAAAATGGTATCAGGGGAACAAATCAACAAAACATAACAGCATTAAAGTTACAGAAAACAACATTTCACAAAACAATCAACAAAAATGAAAAGTCAACAGCATTTCACAAAGTTACATCACAGAACACACACTGACATTTTAGAAAATATGTCAGAAAATAAATTATATCACAAAACATGATATTTTGAAAAACACAACCACAATAAAGAAAGCAGAAGATTGTGACCGACCAGCAGCTACAGAGAAGGAAGAAAAGATGACAAGGTTTGGATTCATGTTTTCCTGTAGTTTGCATACTTTCATCGATAAATTAAATATTTAGTTCAGCAGATAATTGGCAGTGGCATCCAGCAGATTATAGAGACCCATGTTCAGCATTTCAAAGACATGTCACATGCGCTCAAAATAGCATTCATAAACCTTTACTGTGTTGGTGATGAATGGATCAAAGATATGATCACCTGTGCAGGAGGCTGAAAATACGAAACTGCATCAAACAGTAAGCCATTCACATCTTTGGCCACTTTGCCAAACATTACTGCAATATTGAGATCTACAATTATGTCTCACGATGACCTGCTGTACAGGTAGCTGCTGTGTATTTGTGGTTGCCGAGGGAGATATAGCATGTGTGAGGTCAGTACATTCACTCCTGAAGCACCTTTCACTCAAACTGTGAATCGTGCCTTGTGAAGAGACCATGTGAAGAGAAAAATGTATCAATACATAACATTTTCTGACATTTTTTTCATTATGAGAGGGAGAGAGATTTTAAGTCACAACTGAAACGGAAGTGTTTATTGTAATGTGATGTACTTCCATGTAAAACAATGGGACTGAGGTTTGGTAATGTGATGAATTTATATCAAATCTTATAGATCTTATTGGTTCACCCAAAGTTTTGTCCACCAGGATCCATTCGCTTCTCTTCAGGTTTACAATCTACATTTTGTCATCAAAACTGTATGATTTTCTGTTGTGAATCTGGGCTGTAGACACATCTATTGAATGTCTGTCCATCCTGGGAAAGGGATCACTTCTCTTGTGCTCTTTCTGTGGTTTCCTCTGCTGTTTTCCCCATTAAAGGACCAGTATGTAGTATTTAGTGGCATTTAGTCATGATCTTGCAGATTGCAGATTGCCAACACCCTCTGTAGATATAAAGGGCTCATTCTAAGGTAACAAAAACACAACAATTCTTATTTTCAGGTCATTATATACTAATGAAAACATACCTGTAAATCTTATACACTGGACCTTTAAAAGGTCTGTCTTCTGTTAGTCCAGGAAGAGTCAGCTAATATGACCGGTCTTCGTCCTACATCCATGGACCACTTTGACTCCATGGCAGGGGCGCATAATGCATATGAAACGCTCACATGTTCATACACACACAGTTTACATGCACAGACCACTGAGAAGCACATGCACTGAAGCAGAAAATTGGCAGGAATGTGAGGGGTTTGTTCTGATATCATCTATGAGATGAAGCAGTGAAGCTTGTCACTCGATATTATCGAACATGACAGCACCATCTCTAACCATCTCTAATCCATTAATCACACAAATAACATTCTCACACAAACACACATTGTCAGACACACAAACATGCACTCCCAGATAAACAGTCACACACGTACTGTAAAGTTAGTCAAGTGAGACATCATATCAACTGAGTTTTTGCAATTAACTAATACAATTGCATCTTTACCTTTAAAAAAAAGTTTTCCTATCCGCTATAACTAATCTGACTACTTAATAATTGACACATAAAGTAATATTTATTGAAACAAAGCGTAATGACCTTTGAGTTTAAAATCTGTTATATCCAAACATCACTGCCCCGCACATGGTAAGTAAAGAGCACACCAAGTGCTGCCTAAGTGTTCTGTTCACAGTTCAAGAGCGAAATACACCTTTATTTGTTGAAACTATTGCATAATTAACCCAAATCTTTGTACCAACATAACCCCACAGTCACAAAATTATGCAAATTTCTAATTTCCAATTCCCACTGGGCATTTGTATGCTAAAAAGAACCAGAGGTGTGTTCAGACTGAATGAGAAGTGTATTTCAAAGGTGGCACGACTGCATACAAACTCAACAGAAAGTCACAAACAGACAAAAAAAGACGCACACTCAGTTTATGCTGATGCAAAGTCGGATCTCTGTGGATTAAAAAGGTTTCAGTTTGAGGAATAAATGTGCACTTTTCCTGAGCTACTCCACTTTATGAAAATGGGAAAATAAAATGGGAAGAGTGGAGTTGAACTAGCCTTGAGCAGCTCTTGTAAAAAAGAGGCTAACACAGGCCACGTCTGAAGGTTGATGGCTGTTTGCATCACTCGGCAAATAGATGCAAATCCGCTCCTTAAGCTCTAAGGGGCGCTGCACTGTGGCTATCAAGACCACAGCTTAAGAGATAACACTGTCATCTAAGTTTCTACTTTCTGCAGCCAGACTGAGAGGTGTTGACCATTGGATTTTTCACTTTGCTGAAAAGGTGTGATTGTCATTCAGAAGGGGCTCAGGCCACATTTAAATGCAAACAGAGTGGCAGGAGACAAGAAAGGTGGAGGTAGAAAGGTGTCATTTCACTCTGCTGAGTGTAGAGTAAGTTTGCTGGTTATACAACAGCAATAGGACTTTTGAAACTGTGAATCAATGCTCAGAATTTAAGTTTCGTCTATGTTTGGCTGCTGTTGCTTCGACAATTTAGCCCTGGTGAGTATATCTTTTAAACTGAAGAGCAGGTGGTCAGATACTGGAGATGGGGAAGGCTATTATTAATGGGAAGAAGAAGGAACAGTTTTACATTCTTTGGTGCAACAGTTTTCTACTTTCCGCAATAAGACGACAACTTCACCTTCAAAGACTCTTTTCAACATCAGCTCAAAATATGTTGGTTCCATGGGATGCAGCCTCTATAGAGCAGCCTAAATGTTCAATTATGGTATAGCTTGGCAACTCCACTCCCCAACAGAGGAAGCAGTTGGGTAAAATTGTGCACTCAGCCTCAAAAATCATGGACTGTGAGCTGACTATCATCTCTGGCTCCTGTGAGACCTGCATTTAGTGTAAAGGAAATTCAAAGGTACTGGCAGAAATACAGCAAGTGGGTGGGTGGTTCGGCACTCACCTTCCTTTTTCCCGAAGGAAAAGGCTAGTTGCAATCAGAGCAAAACAACTCATGCTCACTACAGCATGAACCACATGAAAGATTACTTGGCAGCAGCTCAACTAATACATCATCACAAATGAATCCAAATGTCACTTTAATATCAGGTGGAAAAACAATTTACAATGTGCTTCCGTTAAGTTTTTCTGGAAAGAAAAGGGAAGGGATCTTCATCTTAATGTTGCTATATGCAACATTCAGTGACAGCTTGTAGCTCACATGCACTAACGTGCACAAGTGGACAGTCCAAGTACCTAAAGAACAGAGGAGCTTGCAACAGCAACACACACAGAGGGAGTGTGACATCATTCGCCATACGCATGCGGTGGTCATTTTCCTTTGGCATCACTTTCCGGAGGGGAAGTTCAAATGCTCTTGTTTCAGGTTGCAAGTTGTAAAAAGGCAGGGAATCTGACAAATTATTATCAATTCATGCATCCTGATTGATCATCAACTAAAAAGACAATGGATCGTGAAAATCCAGATGGACACTGGACCATATTTTGAGGTATGAGAACATATTTGATAACTAGCATATTTAATAGCCACTGTTAGACAACAGCGATAGTATTCAACCACTTCCTTGTTAATATTAACGTTTGATAGCGTTATGATACGAATGGTGTAAATTCATTCTAAAATATCAACGCACATAGACATTTATTTAAGCTTGTAAAAAAAATGGACTGGATGTAATCTTTAATGTTAGCTAGTTACCAAATATGTTGGTTTACCCTGAAATATGGTGCAATGTTTCTCCGGATTTTCTCTATCCATTGTCTTTTCAGTTGTTGAAACAGGTAAGAATTTGCAACCTGGAGGCAGTACAACATTTTCCTTTTGATAGCAGCATTTGACCTTCCCACCCTGAGTGTAACGTCAGAGGAATATGGCTGCCTGGTGAATTCTCTGCTCAGTTAATCCACTATATTGTTACATAGAAAATAATTGTTTGCTGCTAAACGAATGTTTTAAATCTCAAATTTAGAACCTTTTAAGTAAAAACGTTCTAAGTCTTCCAAATCTATTAGAGATCAAAGCTAGTAGAGATCTTAGGATAGTAATTACAAATACTGAATCTTGGCTTAAAAAACTTGGCAGATGTAGGATAATAAAGAATACACTTTAGCCTCATTATCTCATAGAAATTAAACTGGGTATCCCACCCCTCATAAACCACCAAAGTGCAGGAAGCCGATATTCCTCAGTGGAAAAACTTTCACCACTCCTAACAGCAACAGCTGAATCCAAATGTGCATGCTCTGGACTGGCAGACTGAGCCCTCGTTGACTGTGGTTTTATGTATTCTGATGTTGACTGGAGTGCTCAGAATGGCTGCGTGAGTTCACAAGAGTGCAGCGGTGTGAGACTGCATAAAGGAGATGAATGTGACAGCCTTTCCAATTCAATCCTTTGGTTGGCAACAGCAATCCAAAAGTATGAGGCAGAGCAGTCAGCAAACAGGTACACAGTCACAATAAAAATATATGCATATCCATATTACGTATTGAGGCGCATCGGTCAACATCATGCAAGAGAAGAAATATGAGGAAATATGCAATACCTGCTATGTTGATCTATGACACCACTGGCATGACAGAAGGAAATATCTGTCCATTTGTCAGTGCTGTAAAACTGAAAATCGTCCAATGATTGGGGCTCTTGGATATTGGATTAGATACTGGAGCTCAGGTATGAGGCTCAAACATAAAGGCTTATCAGTAATTGTGGTCTGTCCTGCAAAATGGGGTCACACGCAGATAGAGTCCAGTACACCTACCTTATTTCTGTGGAGGACTAGAAGTGCATCAGTCCGTCTGTCTGAAAGCTTCAGCCTCCATTTTCTCCGCAGCTTCTTTTGGACTAGCGGAGGCTTTTGAATGTTTGGATTTGAGTTGATCGAGGCAGTCCAGTCAGGAAATACCCAATCTGTTCAGGTTTCAACAGCCCACAGAAGTCCCATAATTCACAGTCTGCTACTTGTGTGTGAAGTGTGTGTGTGTGTGTGTGTGTGTCTCTATACTGGCTTAGCGTCGTGCAGTTACTGGCATAAATGTACAGCCATGTACCAACAGCACAGACGTTAGCTGTAAACTGGCTAGCACAGGATGCATCAACCAGTCATCTCCCTTTTCCTCCCATATCTGTACATTTACAGAAGAGTTTCCTAAATCCCAGAGATATGTGAAAAAAAATCTTTCAAGGTCAAACTGTTGCCACATGCCATCCACAGGAATTCCAGCCCATTCTTACTCACAATGTGTCAAATACAATAGCTTAGTCAGTGACACCACTGTTCAAGCTATGATGCTGTAGTTACCACTGTGGCGATTCTGGAGGTACCTGTCTTGTATTTGTTGTGTTTTTAATGTGCCCTTAAAGTCTAGTGACGTATCACAAAGAGCGAGAAAGTCCACTTTGGTGGGGTGAATGGATGGGTCAAACAAACATAGAACTTTAAACCTGGAGTCCAGTGTGAAACCAAGACTCAATACGGACTTCTTTTTACAATGTTTCATAAGTTACTTTACATTATGTTTTGTACTTATGTACGTAGGTCATGTGCGAAATACACAATACAAATACAGGAGGAGGCAAAGGAGGAGAAGAAGGCATACAAAGGTCTGGATGCTTACTCGTAACATCACTTCAAGGCGGGATTAGTTGGAGACATTATGTTATTATGTTATTATCAGGACAATCACTGACTTAAGGTATGGTTTTATCCAACATACCTGACACAAAATGGTCACTATAAATCCATGATCAGTGACTAGATTAAAGTTGTTTGTGTGAATTGTAGCAAGTCATTTGCATCTCTTTCCTTTAGCTTTTGATAGCTCTGATTTCCTGTGTAATCTATTTGTACAGCCAGTCACACAATAACTGTCAGTGGTCTTTTTGCCACTCAGTGGGTGTAACTGCTGCAACTCCTGCATACTCGCGTGCATACCCTCTTGGGTACATCACTTGCATATGTTACATTACATTGCTTACATTAATTTATGCAAGTAACATACAAATTTTACTCCTAAAGCTATCCAAATAGTTTTCGTGTCTTTATATACAATGTCTACTGTAAATCTGATGCTGGAAGGGTACCAACAGCATCATGGTTTGAAGTGTAGGACCACAAACCAAGCTTGTGTACTTGACAAGTGAGGAGTGAGAACATGTTGGGAATTCATGTCTAATCACGTCTCTATATCGTCTTTTAAAATTCATCTTGTGATCTGTTGTTCAAATTTAATAGCTCCAAGCTAATTGTAATTAAAAACTAACAAAATGGGTTATTGAAGTTATAATATTATATTATTATGATATTGATTTCAACCACATCGCCAAACCCCAGTAACAAGCTTTATTATCAGGACCTGTATCAGTCAACTCATTAAGCTGCTAATGGAGGCTCAGCTGCTCTTTAATCAGCTGATTATCAGAGCTGTAGGGGAGTCCGGGCTCAGTCCAAACAAAATACAAACAATGTTTTTATATTCCATCTAGAGGTATCACTGTCTTTCTTCTTTCTGTTATGTCTTGCTCTCCTGTACCTGTAACCCAACCCCTTTTCATTTTTTTCTCTTTTACTTTGACTGACACGTTAGCCATGCTTAATGCTTTTAGTGAGCATGTTATATCTGCAGGACAGTCCTCTGATCTTTCACTTTTCAGCATCCCGTCAGACTATTCATCCTCTGTTCCGCATGAGATGATTGATTTGACTTTTTCCTGCCGCGCTTGTATTTTGGGGGCCATTGCTGCAGGCGGTGTCAGAGCTGACTCTCACGTAAAGAGACTCACAAAGTTCAAGACATGGTGAGAGAAAAGAATGCAAAAAGTCTCCAGATCCCTAAATGAGAGCAAATATTTAGATGTGGTACAAAAGTGTCCAAAATAAATGAACATGACACTTAGACTTGCCTGTACCTGTGTGTGTGCGCGTGTGTGTGAGAGTGTGCAGTTGTCTCTGATGTAACCCCCCACTAAATTCAGTATTAATTGCTGGGCACTTGTGGGAGGAAGGTGAGTGCTGTCTTATTGATTTCTCCTCAGCTCTCTGACTCCTCGCTAACCTCAGGCCTCATGCCTCTGTTGGCCAGAGTTCAGCATTAGGCCAATAAAAGAATGAACCTTCTTGGTGTATTGATTTAAAGGTTGAGAAATTCAAGAGGCCTGCTCCACTGATCTGAAGCAATGTTCAGCTAGACGAGTAGAACTAGAGGCTGGTCCACATCAAACGGAGCTACAGATGGCCTATGTGTGGTGTTCTGTTTTCTCAGACTCTTCTTTTGAATGGGGTATGACCATTCAGCCTGTTCTCACTCCCAATGCGTCAGATAAAGCAGCTATGCTTCAAACTCTGATGCTGTAAGACCCCTCTTGCGTCATTTCTGAAGGTGCCCCTATAGCGTTATGTTTTGATGTGCCATCGAAGTCAGGTGGCATAATATAAAGAGCGAGAAAGTCTGTGCTTGGAGATGGTTCAAACATACATGGGAGTCCAGGGTTCATGTCCTTAATAGTCAACAGTGACAATTATGCATGTTAAGTAACCCAAACTATAATCTTTTTATTCCTAAATCTACCGTAGTAGTTTTGTTTCTTGTTCATTATGTAAGTTATGTAACCATTACCTTTACCTAGTACTGACATTTTCTATTCAGTATAATTAATCTGGCCTCTTTACTAATTAACAATTGTCACATAAAGTAATGTTAATTAAAGCAAGAAACAATAACCTTTGAGTTGAAGCCCCTTATAAAATCTCTACTCTATCCAAAGGCCCTCATTTGGTGGCAACACAGAAAGAGTTCTGCTCACAGTTCAACTGTGAAAAACACCTTTATTAGCAGGAAATTACTGCATAATTAACCCCAATCTTTCCACCACCACAACCCTACAGTTACCAAATTATGCAAATATCTTAAATATCAGTCCGAATGTGAGGCATGTTTCAAAGATGGCAGGACGGCGGACAAACTCAACAGGAAGCCACAGACTGACACGAAAAGATGCAGAGAAAAGAAAGAAAACATTATGCAATGTATAATATCAAGTATCATACTTATTTTCAAACAACCATTATCTTTTCCCTAAACCTACACAAGTGATTTTGGTTCCTTAACCTAACAAAGTAGTTTTTGTGCTCTAATTTTTAAAGTCTACCTGGACGTTGCATATTTAATATTCTTAACTTGACCGGGGAGCTCTGCATGTGCAAAACTGATGCTAGATGAGTCATAGTTTGAAGTGTAGGGCCATTGAGCCAGCTGCTGTGTTTGACGAGTTGGGAGTGTTAATGTGTTGGACCATTCCTATCCACTTTACTCCCTCCTCCTCTTCTGCTCGTGTTTAGGGAGATGATTTAAGCGAGGTTTGGAGAGAAATAATCCAAAAAGGTGGAGAATGATGATAAGAGAGAAGTGGTGGGAAGATAAAGCACTACTTTAGAGAAGTGATACTGTCATTTGCAAATCATTATTTTCATCAGGCCACTATTGTTCTGAATCAAGCAATTACAGTGACTGTTTAGTTTGTGAAACTGCCTGTGAAAAATGCCCATCAGATTTTCCCAGAGCCCAAGGTGTTGCCTTGAAATTGCTTGTTTTGGCAGAATAGTCCAAACCTGGATATATTAATTTTACAATAAAATACAACAGAGACAAACAGCAAACTGTCACATTTGAGAAGCTGGAACCAGCAAATTCTCTGTATTTTTGACTTCTACTCTTCACCTCTAAGCAGGATTCTTCTGTATCCTGACAAAGCCTCAGAGTCTGAACAATGCTTGGTGGAAAAACAACTGTTGTAGTTGCAAAAAGTGGATGCCAGGAGGTGGTTAGGCTGTGTTTGTCATGGCGGCACCATGATAAGCAGCCATCACCTTGTGGTTGCACCTCAAGGGGCTGGTGAGAGGGAGAAGGAGGCCCTCTGAGCCTGGATTGGACAGGGAACACTTGACTCAACAGAGAGGTACTGGCAAGCCAGAGAGGCGGCTGCTGCTGCAGTGTTTGAAACGATCTGGTTACATAATATAAAATAAAACTCCCAAGCTTCAGGAAATTTCTAATTCCTCCTTTAGAAATCTCAAGCGTGTCATACAATTCGAACAAGTTTGGGTTAGTTATTTTCTAATCAAGTCTTCATTTCCACTTATTAGCAGATTTCTTCGGAGTTAAGAGGCTAAAGATATGCTTGTCAGGATCTATCCTCTTGAGTGATACGGTGTGTGATTGTGTGTGTGTGTGACTGTGTGAGTAGGCGGCTGTGACTGTACATGTGCATGTGTGTACTCAGGCATACTGTATAATCCTTCGATAAATGTTTGTGTAGCTGACTGACGTCTCCCTCCACTGCTCCAATAATAGCCTGAGCTCGTTTCTCTCCTTGTGTGACCCCTCGTCCGTCTCCCTCTGCTCAGACGCCGCTGGTTATGTTGCTGCCCATTTTGATTTACTCAGGGAAAAATGCAGAACAGTTTCTGGGCAAGCAGACCCACATGGGCACAACTGTAGTGTCAATGATCCGTATAGGTTACAAAGTAGTATAGTGAAAAACAAGAGCCCTCCGAGGAGAGACATCATGCTGGACTTGTGTCCATCTGTCCATTTTATGCCACTAAAGCTGTAATTATGATGTGCATAAATTAATCTTCTTCCAGGAGACTGTCCTCCATAGAAGTATGACTCTGTTGAAGAGTTGTGTGGCTGATCACTCAATAAAATGAGATGGGAATCAACTGGTTTGCAAAATCAAAATCAGCAGTGATGCAAACAAACTTTCTGTTCTAGTACTGTTAAAATTGTGCCACTTTCAATACTGCTGATCATGACATTTTTCTAAACAAACTAGAAAACTACATTGGCTTATCTGGACCAGTTCTTCGGTGGTTCTCAACATTTATAAAAGGAAGGACTTTATCTACTGGCAATTTCATCTCTGTGGGGTTCCACAAGGGTCAGTTCTGGGGCCTCTGCTCATCAATCTGTTCATGTTCCCTCTTGGTACCATCATTCAGAGTCACAATGTATCCTACCATTACTACATACAGTATATGTGTCTTTTTTATGTTGTTGTTGAAGTTATTTGTGTTTTCCTGTGAAGCACACTGAGTTTAGCTGTGTATGAAATGTGCGAAAGAAATAAAACAGAATTTCTCCCCAATTATTCACTTACCTTAAAACCATTGTCTTTCCCTAACCCTAGCCAATTTGAGTTTGTGGCTTAGCAAAACCTGATATACCCAGATTATATACAGGTTGATTTTAGAAAGTCTGGAAAGCAAAAGACAACATGAAATGCAGTTTTTGCAAATCGAATCCAAACCACATTTTGAGGTGGTTTGAAATGCAATTCCGACAGATGCATGTCAGTCCAGACATGCTGGCCACTCAAATCAAATTTTAAAATCTTTTGCCTCAATCGCAACACAGCTCACAAAAACACGGTTAATTTCAGAGGGAGGGAGTGAATTAGAGTGCCTGTGCAGAATCCACGACGCTACTAGTAGAGCAGTATGGAAGACAAAACAGTACAACAGTCCTTGGACAACAGTAAAATAAGTTGTCTGCTTGCACTTTAGGGGGAGATTCAGCATTTTCGCATGTACATAGTTGCTGACACCTATGTCCTTACTACAGTAACCGATGCAGATCGATTAGCGATGTCTGGACACACTAATCAAATCTGATTACTTGCAAACTGAAGACAGTCTGTCCTAGGTTTTGTTCTGACTGCAGGCAAATCATATTCGTTTATCAAATCAGATCTTTAAGACAGAGTGTCTGCACTGTTATTTGCAAGCGATGAGATTGGATTTGTGTGTCCAGATATTGTCTGCATGAGTTGCTGTGGTAACGACATGTTTCCATGCAGCATGAGAAATGGAGTTCCATCATCTTGCCCTCCAAAAAATTGCATTTACTAGTCGCAGTGCAGAACTCCTCCTTTGCACCAGACAAACTCGGATGGAGAACACTGCTATACATTGCTATGCTCAGTGGCTCTGATGCACTGCCGTCACTCTGGCTTTAACATTGTTGTGTAAATGCTGCAAATGACACAAGGGACACGTCTAAAATCCAATTTGAGTGACCAGAGCATCAGGACTGAGATGCAGCTGTATAATTCCTCATTGCAAATGTACTTCAAACCACCTCCAAATGTGACTTGGATCCAATTTGCATAAATTGCATGTCATGTGTTTTTTCTGCTGTCCAGACTTTCTAAAATCAATGTGGCTATAATTTGGATATGGCAAAAATACGGATCTGGGCTGGCATCCTGAGCAAGGGCTTACAGATCTGATTTGAAAACCAAATCTGATTTAGCTGCAGTCTGAACAAAGTCTCTGTGTTTCTCTCTTTCGCTGTCTCCTGTTTTCCCCTGTCTGCCCCTGGGTGTATGTAGTGTGGTGTGATGTGTGGCGTGGCTTCATTCCTGGCACTGCGACGGCTCCCTCCTGATTGTGGATCATTCACCTCACCTGCTGAAACTGCCCACACGCTGTCCATCAGCTCATCAGCCTCGTGTTATTTCAACCCCGGCTGCTCACAGATCCAGTGCCAAATCGTTGCTCAGCCTCAGTGGTAGTTACACTTAAGGCCAAACTCTAAAACTTTGCTCTAGTGATTTTGCTCCCTCGTGTGTTTTCCATGCTCTGACGTGATTCTCTTTGTTTTCCAGGATCGTCACCTGTCTGCCAGTCTACGTACTCATCTGCCAGCAATCCTGGGATTCACTTTGGCCAGCCACACTCCTCCACTACCACCATTATCCCTGCTCCTGCTGGACTGTCATTCTCTGCCACAAACCCATCATCTCCTGTCCACTTCACCTCCATTCCCCAGTCATTCCCATAAATCGTTAAACTTTATCTGCCTCCTAGTGTTCTGTGCCTGGGTCCACCTTTAAACTGAAATATATTGAAAAAAAAAAAAACCTTAATCAAAGCTGTGCAAGATCAGAAAAGTTTTGTTTGCAGCTGTGCTTTCAAACAGGAGGGCCCTGATATCATCCTGCTGCTGCGAGCATCAGATCAGACGCTTGATTAATCTGCATCTCTGAAAGGCACTTAGAAATTTCAGCTTTTATTTTCACTTTAAGCAACAAACGTCACAAATAACTTCAGATTCAAGAAGTAAAACTGAAGCTGGCATTCAAATTATATTCTATTACTCAAGTTTGACAGCATCGATGTAGTCTTTGCTAAAACCCTTTCTATGCATCACCATGTACAGCATACTTAACAGTTTAGTGATTAGTCATACATTTGTCATAATTTATACTGGCACCTTGACTCAGTTACATTAATTTATCTACTTGTGCTACGTGGCTATTTTTCTGCTG
>JAJHUR010111030.1:0-10486 GCA_027495735.1 Lutjanus campechanus | reverse complement strand
TCATATCCATAATTAATCTAAGGCTGCACCAACAATTACTTTCATTATTGATTCATCCGTTGATAAGTGTTTTAATTAATTGATTAATTGTTTGGTCTGTGAAAATGTCAATAAGTGGTTCCCAAAGCCATTGATGACTTCAAATGTCTTGTTTTGTCGACAACACAAAGATATTCAGTTTAGTTTCATAGAGGACTGAAAAAACAGAAAATATTCACATTTGAGAAGCTGAAATTAAAGAATTTGGACATTTTTTCTTAAAAGAAATCTCAAAACAATTAATCAGTTATCGAAATAGTGAGTATTTAATTTAATAATTGATAATAATCAATTGCTTGCTTCGTCATTGCAACTCTAGATCAATTGATTAATTGTTAGGTCTATAAAATGTCAAAAATTTGAAAATGCTCATCAGAATTTGCCAGAGGACATAACGATTTGGATATTAAATGTAAACCAGAAGCAACTAGGTTTTTGTTTGTTTGTTTTTCTCTAATTATTGTTTTGTATTTTGTATCATGCACATGCACAAATGCCTGGCCCACATCAGCTTATTAGACACCAATTATGCAGTCGCAGTGGTAAAACAACACTTATTAAACTTCTAAAAGAATTATATTTCAAGCAATAAAACTGTCTCCTCTCTGAAGCTCTACAAGTAAAATATGCCACAATAAAGGCTCCCATCCTAAAACACAGTCTTTTATCATCATCCAACTAGAAGAAGTCAGCAGACTTTTTATTTAAAAGTATAGCAGTTAAATCATCACAAAAAGCACATTAAAAACATAAAATGGAATTCATCTTAAGTCTAACAGTCAAAATGACTGAACTACGCCTTTCCTCTATTAAACCTACCTATTTCCTGTGTGTACTTTAATATAATGTACACATAGATTTTTGCTTAAATTCTGCTTCACATAACGTTTCTGCAGGTCCTTAAAAAGTCTAAAATCCAATCATCTGTTAATTTTAAGCCTTATAATGTCTTAAATATGGTTAAAATGTTTATTGGAGGTAACTGAACGTTACTTTTGCAAAGCTGTGTTAGCTTCAGTTTCACTTTTAAATATGTTCTGGGCAAAAAGTTGTATTGATCAAGCTGTACAAAATGAAACAAACATGGACACTGATTTTCCTTAATGCCCTTTATACTGTCTGTTTTTTGCCGGTTTGGGTGTGGAATAAGTCTTAAATGACATTCATAATGGTTATTTTAACTTGTTTAAGGTTAGTATCATACATCATTGTTCTTTATAAATGCAGAACAATTGTGCTCTATGTCACAAATATCACACTGTAATCTTTTTCGAAATATACTAAAAAGGTAAATGAATCATAAAATAAAGATTTCATTTCACTTGTCTAAGGGATGCCCATGTAAAATGTCCCTAGTGAAGATCTTTCTGCTATTCAACTGTTACTAACAAGCAGCAGCAACATCTACCCCGGATTCTTAAAAATGTGTGATTGTTTTAGGAAGCAGGCTGATCTTTGCTGCAGGAGATAACAGGGACTCTGCCTTACAGCAGCTCACAGATGGAGCGTTAGCCGTTAGCACCAGTTAGCAAGGGCATCCGTTTCCCTCCAAGTTGCCTGTGAGCCTTCGATCAATAGACCTGGATTATCATCTTCAGCATCTCAGTTCATTTTTCACAGCAGAGAAAGGCTCCACCAGCTGCTCTCTCTTTGTCAGAGGATGTAGAGCCTAGTTCCCCCCATCTGATAAGATTACAGAAACTAACCGCCACAGCTGCTGCGTTCAGGGCGAACACGTACTCACGACATGCGCTGTTTTCTTACGATGCATATCGCTACATCAGTAAATGTTTATTTAACAGGCTGGCAGACTAGTCAGTACAACAGTCACATTCGAGATGGGAATCCCATGACTACCCATGTTTAATTAAATGTTTAATTAAGACGGTGGCTTTTAATTAAAAAGTTGATTATTATGAAATAAGGATTATTGGCAAATGAAATAGATAGGATATCACAGAATACAATCCATTTATTATTAAGACCGAGGTGTGATTTTATTCGAATCAGCTACTGTTAATTTGCATTAGGGCAAAATGCCCTTTAATTTAGTGAAGAAATAGACTGATAAGATTTAAGAAACATTGACTTGGCTGGCTCTTGGCTGTCTTTGTTAATAGTCCTTCACACAGCGCTGCACGTTTGCTGCATGCTTGGGGTGTTTCTTTCAACCGTGACTTTGAAGTGTGAACCAACAATGCTGCTCTTGTACCGTCAAGGTCACCCCACTTGTAACCACTCGCCACGAGGGCCCTCGTCACAAAACAGACACAAGATCCTCTTGAATCTCTCCACCTTGCAGGCCTCGGCACTTCGCTGATGGTCTTTGTGGGCCAGCTGGTGGCTAGTGCGGTCGAATACAGCTGTTTCTTTTTTTAACTGCCCAAAACCATGCAGACACCCTCAGCTTTGCGTTCATTTCAAGGGCACATTGATCTGCTGAAAGTCACCAAGTCCTCTAAATGAGTGCACGGTTGTTAAATTTATGCCCATGTGCAGTTGGTGGTAGGTCTGAAGGATGCTTCTATAGGCATGGGAAGAGCAGCCCGTCTGAATGAGGCCATTCATTTATAATCCACAGGATTAGGATGCTGTTCATCAGCTGCCTCTGTCACTTACTTTGCATCACCCCATAGAGGCCTTCCCTCTAACTATTGGCATGCTTTGATTGGGATCCGTGAAAGCAGCGTCAACGTCAGTGGGGATTTTGAAGTGACAGCACAGATCTGATAAATCCTATTAGTTTGGAGTTAGGTCCAATTTGGACCTCCTCCTCTTCTATGCCAAATGGAGCAAAGACTTCCAGTGGCTGTCTTTAATTGCTTCGATCGCACTCTCAAAGCTTTGTCTTTTAAAATCTGCTTTTCTGTGCGTCTTTAGACATATTGTGGGTTTGTGGTTCAGAGATCGAAGTGTGGCCACAATGCAGACTTCGAATCCCAGAAAAGCACTCTCCTTTCCAAGCTTAAAGGATTCCTGTTTATTACAGCCGTAGGTACTTATACTCCTGGTCATCAGTCCTATCAGGAATAGTAGCATTGTTCTCACTGAATTAATTGCTGAGATATAGGATCATGGAAAAATCACTCAAAAGAAGGCCAACAGGGCCTGACCAGTTTTGACCAGGATTTTTGGGGCTGATACTGATATTAGGGATTAAAAAAGTTCAGGTATTGATCTATTGGCCAATATTCTTTATACAGAATATAATATTCAGAATATAGTGCACACGTTTTTTGCAGTCATCCCTCAAAAGTGGTTGTGACAAGCAAATGTGAACCACGATTACTTTATTGTCTAAAATGATATCAGGACTCTGAAACAGTGAAATTTAACAGATATTTAAATGTTTAAAAATTGAAATGACTCTTTGAAGTTTAGTTTCATATTGCATTGAAATCACTTTCACTGCCAAACAAACTCAGGAGCACAATTTCAGTATCTTTCAGGTTTTGCACAAAATCTCCTGTCAAGTGTGTAACTTTTGGGTACTATTCAAGAGAAAGCAGACATCTCTCAAGAACTCACACTAAGACCGTCTAGATGGATAAATGGCACTAAAGGGCAGAGGAGAAATATGTATTTTTGATTTTGGTGTGAACTTTCCCTTTAACAACCTTTCAGAGTAGCCATTTTGCTAAAATCTCTCTTAATCTCAAAGCAATCCTTCTGTTTCCCCATGCTGCATTAGAACATAGTGCATCAGCGCCGTTCTGAAGTCAAAGTCTGCCCACAATGCAGACATTACATCTTCTCAAAGCTCCCTCCTTCCCAGGCTTAAGACCCAGACAGACAGCTTTTGAGGAGGCACGCCCGACCATGAAAGGCAGGGTGCATCTCAGCGTAAACAGTTTTGCTGGCAGCCCAGTCAGCAAGCCACAGTCCTGTTATTGAGTCCCAGAGACACTCCACTCAACAAAGCCACACTGTGACCTTTCAGCCCCATACAGCAGTGCCAGATATTGAGTGAGCCTGTCCAGAGGATGAAGCTCATCTCAGACTAAATCTCAGCCTGCTGTTCTTCGCTGTCTCTGGGGTTTTTTGGCAGTACAGTTGTATTGGAGTGTTGCTCTTTCTTTGATTGATTTACAGTGTTTTGTCAGACTGGAGGATTGGAGATCTTTGATCCCTTTATTTGAGTTTATCTTCCATTCAGTCTCTGGGGCAGG
The DNA here is from genome assembly GCA_027495735.1 of Lutjanus campechanus. Lineage (NCBI taxonomy): Eukaryota > Metazoa > Chordata > Actinopteri > Lutjaniformes > Lutjanidae > Lutjanus > Lutjanus campechanus. The sequence goes on along the minus strand of JAJHUR010111030.1, from coordinate 6,278 downwards.
ATTCCAGGATATAGGATGGGTCTATAGGTTGCCTTAATGATGATATACTTTTGATTACAGGGTTGTGCGACTATCTCAGGAGAGGGTGCATTGGACTTGAATTCTGAGTGAAATACTGTGCTGTGAAGGGGAAAAAAATGAGACGGGAAAGATTAAAAAATAAATAAATATATAAATAGATATAAAAGGATAAAGTCAATCTTTCAGTTTAAGTGCCAAGAATAAGAAAAAAAACAGATTTTTTTTTGTGTTTTGGGATTAAAGTCAAAATGTCGAGAATAAAGCCAGAATATTGTGGAAATGGTTTCTCAACATTTTAACTTTATTCTCAAAATGAAAAACTTTGCATTTTGAGAATAAAGTCAAACTTTCAGTATTAGTTTCAAGAATAAGAAAAAATATCCAGTACAGGAGGAAGATTTTTTTTTTTTTTACTTTTTTGTGTTTGGAGAATAAAGTCAAAATGTTGAGAATAAGTTGAAATGGTAGGTCAATATCTCAACAAAAATAAATAAATTAATTAATAATAGTTTTTCATATTCCTGGCACCAGTACTAAAAGTTTGACTTTACTCTCAATATTTTGTCTTAATTCTTTTGCATTTTGAGAATAAAAATGAGAATAATCTCAAAATGTGAAGAATACGTGAAAATGGTGTCTCAGCAATTCAATTTTACTCTCAAAATGTCTCTCATTTATTGTTTATAATCACGGCACTAATACTGAGAGTTCGAATTTATTCCAAAAATTTTGACTTTATTCTGTTGAGAACAAAGAATAAGTTGAAAAGGTATCTCAGCATTTCTACTTTATTCTCAAAATGCAAAAAAGATATAAAAAATCGTCCTCCTCGGATTTATTTTTTCAAATGCCTGGCACTAATACAACTTTATTCCTTTCGGTTTTCTTCTTTTGCATTTTGCAAATTAACTCAAAATGTTGACAGTAAAGTCAAAATGTAGAAATTTCAACTTCATTGTCAAAAAAAAAAAAAAAAATTCTTCTGATACATGTTATTTCTTACGCCAGGCACTAATACTAAAAGTTTAACTTTATTCTTGACATTTCAACTTAATTATTTTACATTTTGAGATAAAGTCAAAATGTTGACAATAAGTCGAAATGGTGTTTCAACTTTATTCTCAACATTTCGACGTTATTCTCAAAATGCAAAATTAAAGAAGAAAATATCATCTTTTGCTAATTTCTTGGCCTTATACTCTTCCATAGTGGACAGACTTCATCAATGGCAAACTAAGAAACATATTCTCATCTTTCTAATTTTTTTTGTCTCTACTGGTACACACATCTGTTTACAGGTTCCTCACTATCAGATATGAGCCTTTCTTTTGAAGCATGCGTTCATTGAGGCCTTGACCCATAGCTAGAGGGTCACATATGTACGGCCTATCAGGTCAGCTGTGTTCTGAAGAGGCCAAGTGGCTGTGTTACATATCATGGAGATTAGATTATCATATATGACAGGTTCCCAGTTTTTTACAAGGCTGACTAGTTCTGACTGGCTTTTCCTTTGTGTGCGCCTGGAGTTAATAGCCGGCTAGGTTGGTGGTGCTGCTGTGTTTTAGGTTATTGCATTATAAATCAACTTATCTGGTTATTTTGTAATGGATGAAATGAGTTTAGGCAGTTATTGCACTAATATGCCGAGATGGAGTCTAGACGTCATAAAGATTAAGTGATATTCTGGTCTGTTTAAACAGTGCAGTTACCATCATAACCGAGCTAATGTATCTTCTTTTTTGCTTTTTTTTGTACATGCCTTTTTAATATCTGTATTTTTGTGTGTGCATTTTAATCTTAACCTTCAACAAAAACAATTCTGAATTTTTATGCTGACCTTAAAGTTTTCCTTTGTAAGCAGAAAAAGGTTTGCAAAAACCAAACTTGAAGAGCTTTGGGACTGGAAAGAGTTTGACCTTTTTGAGTTTTAGAGATAAGATAGTACCCAGTAATTTCCTGGCGAAGCTAGAAAGTTGAAAAGTAAAGCTCAGAGTCAAGCCCCCCCCCCCCGCTGGTCTTTCATTCACCGACCCTGACACTTCTATTCACACACACTGCTTGAGAGGGAAAATGTGTTAATTACTTTCCCCAGTTGGAGGCCATAATATATTTAACACTAACCTTTCCTCTCCTTAGTATGTATGTGTCCTATATTTCACTTCGTTTATGGGCTGAGGGACTAGCAGCAACTTCTCTTTGTGGAAAACCTCTGTTGATGTTAAAAATAAAACATTAAAAACTGATTAATAAGCCTATACTAAAGCTGAATGGATATCAACAATGAAAAGACTTTATATATCACGTGTTGTGAAGACTTTGTGAAATCCAATTCAGTTAAGTCTGAGCGAAGACTACGATGAAAAAGTCTCAGTATTCTCAAAGCTAAGACAATAAACTACAGGATTCATCCGTTCTGATTTTCATACCTTAATGACTAAAGCCAGTTTTATATTTTCCATGTCTGCAAATGTCCAAGGTTTTATCATCATAGGGTGTATGCATATTTTTCTGTTTGGACATCGACCCCCATTTTGTTGTGACCAAGTGGACTTATCCATGCAGCTAGAACTGTGATCCTGTAGATGTCAACAGAACATATAAACAGAACTACTACACATCTGAGGTGTCAGTAGCTAACCTTGTACACATCCAGCATTAGGTTTGACTCTTTAGACTCTTTTTTTGGATTTGGCATCCATGCTTCGCTTAAGGAGACTCAAGACAAGCCACCGGCAATATTTAGAGGAAAAGGCGCTGAGCCGTATATGTAGGCTATGACACACATTTTAGTTGAAGACATATTAAAACATTTTTTGAATTCGGTGTAAAGGCGAGACATTTTTACAGTTGTACAATTGGAGGATGTAAGAATCACTGTAGGCCATCACATTCTCAAAACGGCTGTTTTTGACAACCTGGAAATAAGACTCAGCAACCAACCATCTTTCTCCACATTTCCTTACTGAACCCTCATTGCACATTTTAGATGCCATAATATCTAATATAGTTACAGTTGTTGAGCAAATAGTATGAATGAGGGGGTTGTGCATTAGTTCAATGTACCATGAGAGCGTTCCACTGAAGGCAGCATTGTTTGATGTTAGCACCGCAGGGCTGCAACAGACAATAGCAGTGCAGTAGTTGAACGATATGAGGCCAGGAGGGGCTGGAGGAGGTGGTGTGTGTTGTGTTGTGGTACTGCTCACCGTTCACCACTAGTCTTTGTTCATTGTTATGAATAATACATCAGAGGAACATTAGTTTGATTCATATTGCTGTTGGCTCTGCTGTAAGTCTGCTCTTGGCTCTGCCCTCACTTATCATGTTTTATGTTTTATCTGGGTTGAACATATCTGGGTTGGGTTTCTCAGTATCAACAGTGCATTTGATCAGTTCGTGGACAAAGCATGTTGGACTTTATAAAAACTTCATCCTGCAGGCCATTTCCGTCTGCGCTGATGAAACCAGGTCACTTGTTCACAATGGACCTCACACACTCATCCATCTTTTCCCCCCTTCTTTTCTCTCTCCCCAGTAACCGGCTAGCCCCTAGCAACCACGACCGGATACAGAGGCTGAGGCAGGAGTTCCAGCAGTCCCAGAACGTCCCGGATGACCCCGATGACCGCAGGAGGACCTACAGCTTTGAGCAGCCCTGGGTGAGTGTCTGAAATGACCGCAGCCTGTAACTCAAATCCACTGTCGGCCAGAGAAGATGGCCTGAGTGAGTGTGAGACTGTTAATGTCAAACGACCTCTACCAGACCAAGACTCTGGACATGTGACTTCAGATGCTAGCCTGAGGAGAATGCTAACCGTGTTAGCACCCGACCGTACCTGTGGCTAACTGGAGTATGGTGCTAACCATCACTAACCCCACTACCACCCGCCATGAACAAGACCGATGATATCACCTTGTCCCCACCTTAGGATTAACCTCGATGGGCCTTCCTGGCTAGTTGTGCTAACGCTAACACCCCCTCAACCACCTGCATGCAGGAGTTTGCACATCTCCTGACGAAACCATCACTAACCCCACCCACCTGTCACAACCTCCTCTACTCATCCATCGTCCCTGTTTCTGTCTGTCAGTCATCCTCATGGACCCGCCCACCACCTCATGGACTTGGGTTTGTCTTCACAATGTCTCATGTGTAAACCCTTTGTTTTAACTGTGCCTTTTTACAGTTTAAAGGTGAGGCTTTGTACATTTTAACTGGCATTTATTTAATTCAAAGCTTCGTTGGCTGAGAAGAGGGATAATTAGTGCATTCTGAAGCAACAAGGGGTAATAATAAGCAAACAAAATCTGAATGCCTTCAAAGTTTTTTGGGATGATGAAATTGCTTGTCATATTTTTAGTATTTATTTCAGTCCTCCCTGCTTCCTTGCACTGCAACCCAAGTGTACTTGGTTTTACATGATTTTGAATAATGATTATATGAACAGTCAGCTGTAGCAGATTTTAAATCTTGAAGATAAGATTTTACTACTTTTTTTTTCTAGCATCTCTGTGTAATGTGTATTATGTTTTTGTTTAAAGCACTAAAGCAGTAATTTTCACCACATTCCTTCATCTAGCTTGAGACAAGACACATTTCTGTTTATTTCACACATTTTCTATCACAACATATTCTAATACAAACACATCCTGACACAATGCATGAATATATGCTATGGTGATAGGTTGCACAAATGTGTGTTGTCCCAAACTAGACATCAGGTGTGTTGTAAATTACATCCATTACAACAAATAATATGAATCGTCCTTGTTGGTTGTTTCTCTCACAGGGTCATTTTGCACACGCCGCTGTGTTTTTGTACATATCTGTATGAACTCTTTTTACTGCTGGTGTCTACACTATTACTACTAGCTTTGCCCAGTCTCTGGTGTGCAATGGGAGAATTTGGTCCTATGATTTATAATTTGAAATGAAATGATAAAGTGAGAGCTCACGAACCAAATCATCTGTGCTCTGGCCTTTCTTTTCTAGCTGATAAATCCAATAAAAATGTATAGTTTCGTTTTGCATGTGGCAGTATGAACTAGAGTCGTGCGTTTTAATGGGTTCGACTGGTGGACTGGTTGCACATTCCAGCTGGCATTGTATGGCAAAAGCAGGACAGTGTGGGAAAGAAGAGCGCAGGTCACCTCTCCCTTTGTCTCTAAACAGCCGAGCATGCTCTCAATTAAAGAGCTCAACAATACTGCAGTATTATGTTTGTTTACATCAACTGCAGCACATTCGCTATCGTCTCATTTTCCCATGAAAATTCAGTATTAGATAACCCACACTCTAAAAGTTAAAGATTCCCTGGATTCCAAAGAGATCTTTTGAACATTTCATGTTTTTTTACATTATTATCCAATAAGGTGCAATATACATGTACTGAATACGCCTCACCCTCCCCTTCCAAGTGTGCAGGAAGAGCAGCGGTGGCTGCGAAACTTGAGAAAAATGTGAAAGTTCCTGTCTAGAGCCTGTGTTGGGTTTGTCTACTGTAGAAACATGGCAGTGCAACATGGCAGCCTCCATGGAAGAGGACCCACACCCTCTGTATGGTCATGTCTACATTGCAACCCCGCAAAAGATCTTTTTAGAGTGATTATTTTAACCCAAACCATGATCTTTCCCTAACCCTAACCAAGTGTTATTTTTCCCTAAACCTAAACATATCCTATCACAGCATTGCCACATTATAAAACATAATTAGTTTGTACAGTTTACACAATGAAGAAGCAATACTATGCTAATACTAATAATCTAGAGTTACCATATAGACACAGCGATTCGTATTTTCAGGTCATTATACAACAATAAAAACATAATTGAATATTGTATTCAATTCCTGCCACATTCTGCCATTAGGACACCCTAAATCTTACATGCTGGACCTTCAATGCTAAATAATTTATATTAAACCAATTTTCAGATACATTAACTGGGGGAAGTACCAGTTTCAGTCTGAGGAACCCTCCATTGGTCCTTTTAAAGCCCCTTTACTTGTCAGTGTGCAGCTCACACTCTCGCTTGCTATAGTAATTGCCTGTTATTAGACTCATGCCCTGGTCATACTGGTGGGCCATATGGAAAACAGGAGAATGTGTCTTTGAAATTCAATTACCTTCCCCATGCATATATTACATTTTGTTGCTTCATCTGAGTGATGTGCTGCAAACCTCAAGGAGCCAGTGTCCTTTTTCTTAATTCACCTACAGCTGCCCCACTTACAGTCTATGCCAGGACAACGATGAGC
>JAJHUR010111029.1:0-14343 GCA_027495735.1 Lutjanus campechanus | reverse complement strand
GCAGCCCACCATGTGTCTTGGATCTGTCCGAGGTTTCTGCCTGTTAAAAGGAAGTTTTTCCTCGCCACTGTCGCCAAAGTGCTTGCTCATGTGGGGATTGTTTCAATTGTCGGATGTAAATATGATTATAGAGTGTGGTCTAGACCTACTCTATATGTAAAGTGTCTTGAGACAACTTTGTTGTGAATTGGCGCTATATAAATAAAATTTGATTTGATTTGATTTGATTAAAAAAAAAATCTAGAGGAGGCAGTTACCTTGAAATTATGTGTTTTCTCAAATTTTTACAATTGAAGAATCACTTTAGACCTACTACAATGACAGATGAGAATTAAAATGTAAAAAGATAATAACTGTTATTCATTTCCATACAGGTTTTTTTTGTCAAAGTCACAGGGAGCCACTGAGACGAGCAAAAGAGCTGCATGTGGCTCCGGGGCCTCAGATTACAGACCTTGGGCCCAATGCTCCACCATCTTTAGATTTTTGTTAGTGAATTCTTGATTTGTCTCTCAGCTTGTCTCTGTGTGCAGTCTCATGCTAATTAAGAACAGCTGGTAGTGATGAGGACAGTGACAGTCATGATTGTAAGAACATGGATAAGAATAATTCTGCAGTTTAAGAACACCTTTGTGAATCTGAGTTAAGACGTTTCATAGAACCTTTCTTAAAGGGATAGTTCACTCAAAAATAAAAATTCAGTCATTATCTACTCACCCTCCTGCTGACTAGAGGTCAGGTTGAGTTTTTTAATCCACAAAACACTGCTGGAGCTTCACAGGAAAACACTGTTGCAGAATCTCCCAAACAATGGAAGTGAATGGTGACCAGTTTTCAAATGTGAAAAAACCCCAACAGAATAAAAACACAACAATCCAAGTCTCCTAAAGCCCCGACTGTTTCCCTGTGACACTCCAGCAGTGTTTTGTGGACTAAAAATCTAAACCTGACCTTCAATCAGACTGAGTGTGAGTAAATGATGACTAAGAGACAGCATACCAAACTGTATACCTGCTTTTTTCTCTCCGTATAATCACAACACACAGTGAAAGTTAAAGTAAGTAGAAAGATAAGAAGAGTCAGTGATGGAGATCATGACTCACTGAGACCTGGTGGAGCTGGATATACCCTTCAAACTTTACGGCTACATTCATGTTTGTGTGCACAGATGTTGGTTAGAGTCCACATCCACACTCCCTACACATTTGAACAACGCCATAATTCACTGATAAGGTAATCAAATCACCCGGTGTCACCTGGGATCAGCTCCGGCCCCCCTCGACCCCACTGAGGATAAGCCGGTTACAGATAATGCATGGTAATCAAATCATAAACACAAACTGGTTCTCCTTCAAACCAACAGCTAGCTTTGTTATCAGTGTTCTGTAATGATAAAAAGGTACCTCATGTTAAGGTTAAAGGAAAATAATTCACCGAGTGGAGGCTGTTAAAGGAACGTGGAGCCACGGAGGCTGAAGGTGCAGTCCTGACAGACAGGTGTGGTTCTGACTCACTTCAGGTGGATCAGGATCTATGATGTCAGCACAGTCAGTGGTAATCGTTCATTAATATTAAAACAACATGGTTAGAAAAAACACTATGAGCCAATATGTGTGGCAACACATGTCCCCTTTTTCATCTGGATTCAATTATTCACACACATTTGAAGTGTTTTTAAAAAAAATTATTATTCACCACAAATAGCTGATGTACTGACTGAACAGACGTCAGCTGTAGCTGCGACATAACTGTGTGTGTTTATGTTTGTGGCAGCTGAGCACACATCACCTCTTTCCATGAAAAGGGCTGGGTATTGATTCAGCTTTCCTGAATCGATTTGATTCAAAAGGTCCCGATTCAATTTTGGTTAGAAATATTTTATCATACCAGTTCTGCCTGGATATGAAAGAGAGTCTCAGAGAGTTAATGCTATAAACTGTACAAGGATATTAGTGTATTGAAAATATCAATGTTTACATTGAATTAACCCCAAAGAAGTTACATTAATCATTCACTTTTTATGAAACATGACCGACGCAGTAAAATTGAACAGAATTAAATCTGCAGGCTGTACCACACATTAACAGGAGAAAGACATTTAGGATTTTATGAATCAATATTGGACCAGGCAAAGGAAAATCAATTCGAATTTATTTATTTTTAACCCAACCCTGTCCATGAACTATATAATATTACACTGCCCTTAGTGCTGCCTCGTGTTCACACATCCTTCCTTTTGAACGACTCTCAAAGAGGAACAAGTTCATTCACAAGCATAAGTGAATCCAGAATCCTACATCTGTACACTTCATGTGCAGTTATGCAGAACTGGCTTCATAAAACCGCCATGGTTTCCCTTAAATGTTCATCTAAGCCTTAACATCATCCATAACATCTAAATATACCTAAGTAATCCCCTTTGTGATGCTAGAAGATCTTTAGCCACCAATTTTGAGGGACTCATAACTGAGTGAAATAATTTGTGGACAACTGCTGAATTTATGGTGATTGACAAGGAGGAGGAGACACCAAGACACATTATTCAGAGAGATGTGTTAGTAGAAGTCTGATATGTTAGGGCTAACAACCTAGCTACTGCAGCTGGCTAAACGTTAATATAACTCTGTTTTATTTATGAGACAGGCATAAAGAAGCAGTTTTTGACATCTCTTCTCTTGCTCTCACAGTAATATTTCATCTACAGTTCATTTCACCGCAGATTTCTCACAGTGAATTTGTTACTTCTTGCCACATCTTCATTTGTCATGACTGGGTTATATTTTCTTTGCATCACATCATTCTGTCCAGTTTAGTTGTCTGTTCATTTTTGTTTTGTCTGTATTGTCCATTTTGGGGAAGCTAGCTAACACAGGCTAAATTAAATGTGTTAGCTAAGCTAGCTAACAACTGACAGTAATAGAGACGGAGCATGATGCATCAACCGGAGTAACTGCAGTTAGCTAAAAACATTAGATTATTTTAGCGCCCTCTATCTTGAAGAAAAGCTATACTAACAAACTCAAATGTCTGTAAATGTCAGTGTTCCTTCTCCTTACTTTGCTTTTCTGTGAGAAATGATCCCACTAAATGTCCAGAAGTGAAATACTTTGATATTTACAACTGTCTGATGGAATCACACAGTGAGATGATCATTTAGTCGAACAAAGATCAAACCCAGGCCTTTCTTTTCTTTCTTCTGCAGTTTGTCTGGACTATTTAGAAACTGTAATTGATAAAGAGTGTCAGGATATCGGCCTATGGGCTTTTCACACTGCATGTAGCCCCAGGTTAAGAGAGCAGTTAGTCCCAGACTAAGGCTAAGAGAGCTGTTAGCTGAGAGCTTTCGCAGTGGCACAACCATGGCATGTTCCAAAGTGGGCTAACTCCGACTTTAGCCCAGGGCTAGCTGGCCCTGCGCCAGAGCAGGGTTAGCCCAGAGTTTGCAGCTTTATCCCCTGAAAATGAACTAAACCCAGAGCTGAAAGCTGCAAGTGTGAAACAGGGCTAAAAGATTAGAAGAAGATAATCAGCCACATTAACACAAAACACCTGTGTGGGTGTACAGAGGCTTTAATCCAGAGATAGGAGAAAGGCAGTCTGAATCATATAGCCTGGATTTAGTTTAACTCTGGATTAAGAATGTGCATTTGAAAAGGGGCTACGTTACCCCAGGGTTAACCCTTAGCCCGGGACTAAGAATATAGAGTGTGAAAAGCCCAGTGGTTTAGGGAAATATTTTGCTGAAGGTACAATCTTAAGGTGGTTTTTACGCAAGCGGGCAGAGACTAACAGTTGACTCATAGACTCTCTCTGAGTCAGAAGGTAACTTCTACTCATAAATTAGATAACTGTAGACTCGACTTGCCAAAAATCAAAAAAGTTATCAACACTGAACTAAAGAAGTGACAGATAACAAAAAGGGTTATAATGTAAGTTTAAAAAAAAACAAAAAACTTTTATGGCGTTCATGGAAACACTTGCGCACACACACACTCATACACACCTACAGTATGACATAAAGTGTGGGTCATAAAGCAGGTGATAATCAGTCTGGATGACTTTATCTCCAGCAGCTCCGCCTTTGTACCATATATATTCAAACAGCTCTTCCCTTCTCTGACATCTGATGCATGAAGCTGCACTTGACGTGTGAGAGCAGACAATTATCACATTTTAGCATTTTTTCAGAATAAAAAAATTTGACTGACAGCATCTGTGAAGAGAGTCTGAAGTTTTCGGAGGAGCTCTTGGGATTTTACACATTTTTAAGTTTTTCAACAGCAGTTGTTTTTCCTTCCATCGGCAGGCATCATGTGTACAGGAGCGTGTTCTAAGTTCGTCGCCATACCTCTCTACGTCCTGTCTGCGGTGTCCATCATCTGCAACATCATGCTCTTCTTCCCTGACTTTGAAACAGAGTTTGCAGAACAAGACAGGGAGGGAAAAGAGCGAATCACTCCAGAGGTCAAATACATGGGAGGCCTGATAGGAGGAGGAATCATGGTGAGTAGATCTGGTGAGATGTGATTAATATCAGAGCTTCCAAACAGGTTCAAAAACAGAAAAGTGAAAGTAAGTTTGCAGTTAAATTACATTTTTCTGAGCTCAGTTCAATATAGTTTATGTCAGTCCAGTCTAATGTACACTGTAAAAATAAGGGACGGTTTAGTGCCCGGCTGTCGTAAAATTTTAGTTGACTGAATTTGAATAAACAAGTTAAGGTCATTTTGTAATGACTCAAAACAAACAAACGTTTCTCTTCAAATAAATGTGATATTAATTCAGTTGTACCTAAAAAAAAAAGTTTAATAAGTGTAAGATATTAATATTAATATTTATATAAAGTGTATTTAAAGGGATAGTTCACCCAAAAATGAAAATTCAGTCATTATCTCCTCACCCTCATGCCAACTGAAGGTCAGGTTTATTTTGTTAGTCCATAAAAACACTGCTGGAGTTTCACAGGAAAACTGTGTTGCAGAATCTCCCAAACAATGGAAGTGAATGGTGACCAGTACAGTGCATTAATTCAACTCATCATTTCAAGTCAAAAGACATCAAGTTAATAGAATTTATGTTTATAAGTTCTGAAAATAAATACCAGGATTTTTAAGTGTAATTAACTTGAATAAATAAGTCAGCGAGGAAAGACTGTCTTCATCATTGCCTTTCAAAAAGACCTTTGTGTTCTTCCTTCATTCATAACGTCAGTTTTTCTGCGTAGATCTAATATATCATCTCTCTCTCTTGTTTCTTTGTTTCTCTTCTTGTCTTTTTTTTCCTTCCTTTGCTTCTGTCTGTTTCTGCCGTCAGACCCTCATCCCTGCCATCCACATCCATCTAACCAGTGCTGACAAGTGCTGTGCCAACCGCTGTGGGGTAAGTGTGTGAGATATGGGTGATAAATGAAATGTTGCCACTGTCTTGTTACCATTGAATGTATGTTTTGGACCAAGTTGTTGTGCACTGCAGTACACTGAAGCCTGTGGTTGTGACAGTAGTTACTATGACAGACAGTAACCGTGGTTAGATGGACAATATTTCTTTAACCCGATAACTAAACTGTTTACATGGACCCTGAATAAAGTGATGCAGTAAGATGTGGGTTCACATCTGACACATTATTAATTCTGATTAATATGTTTAAAAAAAAAGTTATATTCTGATTCAGAATGTAACTTTTTTTTGTTTCATATAAATAAATAAATAAATATGGCAACACTTGTTATATTAAAACATCATTTATGAGTCTTCATGAGTGATCAATTGATGGCAAAAAAGCACCTGCTAAGAAAACGGTTATTTTATTTTGTTTTTTTTACATTTTAATTTTCATTTATCATTGTTGTAGGTTTACACTGTAAAAACAAAAAAAGTTCAGGAAACTCAAAATTTCAGGGCAAAGTATTGCAACAGATTTTTGCTAATTTTTTTCTTTTTTTTCTTTTCTTTAGTTTTGAGAAATTTTTAACAACTACTAATCTGATGTTGAGATAACTTAGTTTTCTTCTTTAGATAAACTTAAATCTTTGAGTTTTAGAACCCCCCCCCCAAAAAAAATACATTTTAAAATATTATTGCGTAAACTTGTTGAAGTGAATGATGTTTAAAATTTTTAGATTTTCAATTAAAACCATTTCATTTTCAGGCACCAAAATAATGACAAATCACAGCTCACTGTGAACAAATTTTGATTTGTTTTTATTTCTAAAACTCAAATATTCAAGTTTATCTAAAGAAGGAAACTAAATCATCTCAACTACAGATTACAGGTCTGCAAAACATTTTAAAGTTTATTTCAAAAGTCAAAAAGTTTGAGTTGGGTTCAAAATAAAAAAAATCCATTGCAGTACATTTCTTTCAAATTTTGAATTGTCTTAACTTTTTTTTTCTTTTACAGTGTAAAGTGATTCTTACATTCTCAAACTGTCAAAATATGTAGCCTGGCTTGGTATCTTCCTCTAAATGGACTGAGACTGGGAAACACTCGTAGGCAAAGAAGTTCCTTTGCTAAGGTCTACCTTAGAAACCTAGGACCGTTTCTGTCCCTCCCACAGCACCTAATGTTGCCCTCACATGGGGCAAACATGCACATTTATTCTAACCAGACAGAAACAAGTGGATTAAGCATTTACATGGTTATTTGGCATTAATATTTTACTATCAAACAAGTAAATAGGTGTAATAAAAAGACACATTTAAATGAACCTTGAATATGTTGCAGGAGTAGATGAAATACCGAGTTCTATCAAGCAAACTATTCTCTATGAAATATGAAAATGTCTTTTAAAAGCACGTCTGTATTCTGTCTTTTCAGACACAGAGGCACAGGTTTTAATTGCATTAAGTCAGTGCTAGAAAGAGTGTGCTCCAGCAGTCCCTGCAATCTGTTTTTCATACTGTAGTGAAACAAATGGAAACCAGCAGCTCCTGTATGTCTGTGGAAATTAGCAACAGTAATGAAAATGAAAAATGTGAGATGTGAGAATTTGAGTCTGGAACTCCAAACCAGTTGGTAATATTATCATGAAAAGATGGACTAGTTGAGCTAAACTCAACTCAGCCCTCTCTGTGTGTTCTCCGTGCAGATGTTCCTGTCCATCGGTTTCGCAGCAGCTGGCGTGGTGGGGGCCGTGTACAGTCTGAGCGTTGCTGCCCTGGGTCTTGCTAATGGACCGATGTGCCTCCATTTCAATGACAAGCACATACCAGTCTGGGGGACACCGTTTGTTAACAGGTACAGACAGCTTTCACAGACAGATATCTAACACTTATACTGTTCAAAGAACTATGTTGTTTGAGAACATCTGACCACACAACTCATTTTCTTTCTTTTTCTCTCCCTTCCCAGTAATGGGAGCTACCTGTCTGACAAGGACATGTGGAAGTGGTGTATACGTCCAGAGAACGTGGTTTCGTTCAACACGGGACTGTTCTCCACTCTGCTGGTGGCCGCGTGCGTGCAGCTCATCCTCTGTCTCATCCAGATGGTCAACGGACTGTTTGGATGTATCTGTGGCACCTGCGGTGACAAGAAGGTGAGAGCAGATTAGACTGAAGGCTTCAAAAAGTGTCCCCCCAGCCCCCACCCCGACTATACAAACAAGCTGGGGCATTTTTCTTCCTGCAGCAGAATGATCATGTGTGCAGCCAGACCTTTATCCAGCGCTGATATGGAGCTGAGGAGATAAGTCTAGCTATACAAGAACACACAAAGAGTGATAAAACATTTGTGTCAGCTCCTCTGCAACCTGCAGTTACTCAGAACTAGTGACGGGTGTGATGGTGATGTCGATACTGATACTGCTTCTTGAGACCTACTTATTGATACTCTTAACGCTCATTAATGCCCCCTTTGTGTACGGAAATATCCAGCAATGTAATCATCACATAATTGTCCACATACTTCCATGTGCTGGCTTGGATGTTGAGCAATACATCAATACAGCCAGAAGAGGGTGCACCTTCCTTAAGCCCCCACCTTCCCGAACAGCAACAGTAAAATCATAGTCGAAGCGGCGTGTGTGGGGATGTAAGAAAAGAGATAAGTTTGAAGGGTGCTGTATTTTATGTAGATTCTCAGTTATCTGCTCAAACATAAGATGCTAAAAAATTAGCAAGCTAACTAGCTTACTACCTGCTTTAACGTTAGCTCCAGGGTTACACTGGGATTTATTCTGTGGGCAGTTTGAGGAGGAGGACGTGGGCTGGTGCAGAATCAAAGTGACTCGCTCTGTCAGGTCTAAGCCAGGCTGGTTTAGCTCTCATCCAGGCTCTCTTTCTGGGTGATGGTGTTTTGGCGTCTGCTGGGATGTAGCTTCAGTCTGTTAGCATTAGCGTTATATCATATACGCAGCTGTAAAGTAACTTTCTTTTGTTTGCTTCTCTGTGGAATCAAAGACCCTAAAAATAACTGCCAGTTTCAATGTTTAATCTGCCACCATTATCTCTCTACACAATGCTGCCAGGATGGAAAGCTTGACAGACATGGCAACAGTAACTAAGGTGGGCGGGGCTTAGCGATGGGTGCTGTAACTATGACAAAACATTGTACAGAGGAATCCACCAGTGTACCTGCGGCAGCATCAGCCTCAAAGGTGTCTCTCTTGTGTGTTTGCTGTAGATTATGTCCACATCACAAACTAAACTCGACTTCTTCGTTGTTGTTTACATAATGATACCTTTGTAACCCATCCATTCGGGAGAGTTTTCTGCGACTGTGGTCACAGTTCTGGTGTCCTGCTGTGTGTCTCTGAAACTGCATATGATCACTGTGGACCAGGCCTCTAAACTAACCTCTGTCTCCGTGTCTTCTTTCAACAGTAATCTGAACTACAACACACCATGACATCTTGAAGAACAAATGACATCACTGTCACCACCATCATCACCTTTATCATCTCCATTATCATAATCTGCTGCACCAAGGGCTGATGGGACGAGGCGAGAGGCTCCTAATTAACACAGATAACCGACTGTGCAGCTGTCCTCTGGTTTTCCCCTCTGGACCATAAATCACCATCATCATTATTATAAATTCTTCAAGAGGAATGACTGGGATTATCAATATTATTTAAACTATTTCATGGTTCTCAGATTATATTTGTGAATGTAAATGTGTATGTTTAAAATATTTTATAATAAAGCTCAGAACATAAATGTAGAAAAAACATATTTTGTTGTTGCTGGTTACGGAATAAAATGTAAAAATAAAAGAGATGCTAACAGGATTTACAGGAGGCTAAACCTGGATTAACAGTCTAGTTGTCTTTTTGATTTGAATATCAAAGAAAGAAATTACATTAGGAAGTACTTGCATTGACAGCTATGCTCATTGCTTACTTGGCAGATTAACATCTTACAGCCATTATAACTGTCAGTTTCATAAAATATGTTGTGCCATCATAGATTAATGTTCCCAACTGTAAATAGGTCAAATGAGCACTGATCAATTTTATCAACATTAAAATAACAAAACAAAGCTGATTTGATTGATCCAGAAATCCAGAATGGGACATGAACTATAGAATACTGACGAAAGAATGTTTTAAAAAAGATGCATTTATTTACCTTTGCATTAATCCCCCCATTTGTTTACTTTCCCATTCAATTTATTTCTGTGTTATTTTCATTTTTACTGTTATGACATATTCATTTAGTTATTGAGTCATGCAATTTTTAAAAATATGTTTATTCTTGATTTTTGCCGTTTCGGCCCTCCAGAATTGACATTCAGAAACAGTGAATGACTGTAAATAATATTAGTGGTAAAAAAAAAAAAACAATAGACAAAAGAAAAAGTATAAATAGCATGTAAAAACATACTAGGTGTAATACTTATTATAGAAATTTAAAATGGTAGCATAATTTATCATTCTGAAATTGTACTCTTTCCATTTCATAAAATAAAATGGGTGTTAGTTATTTTTTGATCCTTACATTTTAGCTGTCATTTTGCTTAGCTGACAATTGAACACTGGATGAGTAGTCCTTCTGTTTATAGCAGTGTGATATTGACCTTTTCTTCTCAACACAGTGCAGTTCGTGCTCTTTTTGTTGTAATCCCCACATATAAGTTCATCGTGTGTCTGCAGTCAGTCGTGGTCAAAAGTGAACGACAGAAGAGAGAAAAAAAGACTGACCCCGACGTGATTTGAACACGCAACCTTCTGATCTGGAGTCAGACGCGCTACCGTTGCGCCACGAGGTCCACAAGCATTTGTATGACCGGAAATGTCTAAATAGAGTGGACATTCTGCTGTTTCTGAGTGGATTCATAAGCATGTTGTTATTGGAATAAAACAAATGACTCGTTTTTTCTACATAATGTACGTACACTGTCTGTCTGTGGTACAATAACAGTTCAGTTTTCAGTCATTACGGCAGCCAGTGTTGTTAATGTTGACTGTTGACCGCTAGAGGGCACTCTCTAACAAGATATGTAATCTAAGGTCCTTCAAGTCATTTTGTTAAACTTTTTTTTCTCCAGTGAACCCTAAGCCAGCACCAATATGTAATCATACAATCATAACAAAGTACACTGAGTTTCCTCGTCCCGAAGTTCCTCGTCCCTTCCCTCCGCACTCATACATCCAAATAAATAAAACAAAACTGACAAACAATGAAGTTTTTGTTGTTGTTTTGTTTTGTTTTTAAAAACCCACATTAAAAAAGATAGAGAACTGCACAGAACGAAAGAAAATATAAATAAATAAATACAATTTTGAAAAAGAAAAATGAGACAAAAGCACTGACAACGTTAATGACAGCAATAACATAATCCATAATTTAGGTCTTGAAAAATATGTCCTTAATTTTTTAAAGATGGAATTCATTTTAACAAAATAAAAGCATAATTTTCTTTGCTAACTGTGTTATAATAATCAATATTCTGCATTTTTGGGATCTAATTGGAAATCTGGCGTATCATTCAATAGATACAAATAAGGATTTCAATTAAATTCTATTTTAAGGACTCGGTTAGTGAATGAATGAACTGAATTCCAAAAACTTTTTAACAGATGACTTTGCCAAAACATCAGTTCTGCATCTTGGACAGCTGGGTGTATATTCTTTGCAAATTTTATGCATTTTTATGGAAGTTGTAATTCTTTTACAAGGCTGTGGTCCATTTGAGTCTCTTTCCTCTGAGTCACTCTCCTGATGACTTCCACAGGCTATAATGACTCATTGAATCAACAGGGATCCTTGTTTAAAACTGGGCTCCAATTCTCCTGAATAATCTAAAAAAAATAAATAACATCAAGTAATTCTGTTTTCTCTGCTGAGCTATAAATGATCTTACTGAATTTCAAAGCTGACCTGAATTGAACATTTGAACAGATGATGCAGGCCACCAGTGTAGCCAGAAAAACTGGGTGTGCCACATCAAAATACAAAAACAAAATAAAAGCAGAGCCCCTAAGTGACCGACCCCCCCCCCCCCCCTGAACAAAAAGGCCAGAATACACACAATATATTGCATTATTCTTAATATATTGTGCAAACATACCTAAATAAGCAGTGTAGGAATGAATTCATCCTGTGAAACAGGTGGAGCTTCTGAGGGGATGTCCGTGTACTCCACCTCATTTTTAAAAATCTGATTGGTAGGCTCTGTGTGATGATGGACATGCTTTTCTTTATTTGCTCGTTTTTTTTTTAAAACCAAAATAAGTTAGAATCTTTTCATTTTAATAAATGAACAATTACAGTAAATAGTCAGATCACAATAGCCCAAGTTTCACACAAAATGTTTCAGTAAATCTATAACTAAATAGATCTGAAGATTTCCCCACCATAAAAGACAGTAAAGGAGCTCATATTACAAATATAGAAACCAGATGTTGATGAAACAGTCACATTTTCTTTAGAGGAAGTAATAAAAGGTTGCTGTAGTTCCTCTTTCCACCAGCAGCTGAAGAGACTTGTTCCTCAAAATCCCTCACTGAATGAACAGAATATGGCAGAATTGGAATAGATCATATTTATACATATGTTTGATTTGTGTGTTTGTGCGCCACCTGAAAATTCTGTAAGATACACTGTAAACCCAAATACGTTAACACAGGTGTCCGCATACTTCAGTATTCAGCATATGCATACTTCATACAATCAAAAGAGCCATCTTTGGCCAAAACAAAGAAAAGTAAATGTGTCTGGAGCTGTAACTATTTAATTCTCTCTTTTTGAAGACTTTTTAAAAAAATTTATCACCCAGTGCTAAAATCTACCACCAAAATTTAGAGGAAAAAGTACAGAGTTATAGACGTGGGCTGTGACGCACATTTTAGTCGACAAAATATTCAAACTTTTTCTTTAATTTGCTTTATGGCTACATATTCTTACAGTTGGAAAATATAAGACTCATGTTACACGTTAAGTTTATCTAAAGAAGAAAACTAAATTATGTCAACTGTGGCTCCGGAGCCACAGGTTGCAGACGTCCAACTTAGCAATATTCCAAAAACAAAATCAAGGCACTCAGTTGCCACAGTTTTTTTGAGTTGATATACTTAAAAGTTGGAATTTATCAGAGCTTATAGAATATTCTCAACTTTTTTCAGGACAGAAATTATTAATTTTAATTAAAAAAAAATTTCATATTGGGTAAACTTCCTATCAATCAAAAATAAGGAGTTTAAAAGGATAGTTCATCCAAAAAATTTGAATTCAGTCATTATCTACCCACCCTCATGCCAAGTGAGAGTGGGGTTTATTTTGTTAGTCCACAAAACACTGCTGGAGTTTCACAGGAAAACAGTGTTGAAGAATCTCTCAAATAATGGAAGTGAATGGTGACCAGTTTTCAAATGTAAAAAAACAACTGGAAGAAAATGTATAAAATGCCTCCATACTGCTCGTCTGCTGTAATCCAAGTCTCCTACAGCCCCGACATGCTGTTTGCACACCGTCACAACACACACAGTTCAGACAGTGTGCATATTCATGTGAATGTGGCTCCAAGTTAAAGCGATATTCCAGTTTCCCCAGAATAATCCACACAGTATGTACTCACCACTATGCTGATGTGATGATGGGTGAAGGTCTTCAGTTCACAAAACAGTCCTGGAGTTTTAGGAGAAACAGGGTAGCAGCCTCATCCAGTACAATGGCAGTGAATGGTGACCATGGATAAAATGTTTAAAAAAAGAACACAAAACAAACACAAAATGTCTCCATCCTGCTTGTGTGATGTAATCCAAGTGTCCGCGAGCTGTGACATTACAATTTAACAGCAAAAGACGCCATTTACGCCATGTTTTTAGCCGAAGTGTCAACTGTAGCATGTAGCCAGTAGGATGTAAACATGGCGTCGATCTCGCAAGACTTCGTATGTCTCTTAATGGACGCACGTGCAGAAATATCGTGAGATCGACACTTGGATTACACCACACAAGCAGGATGGAGACGTTTTGTGTTTGTTTTGTGTTCTTTTTTTAAACATTTTATCCATGGTCACCATTCACTGCCATTGTACTGGATGAGGCTGGATGAGGCTGTTTCTCCTAAAACTCCAGGATTGTTTTGTGAACTGAAGACCTTCACCCATCATCACATCAGCATAGTGGTGAGCACATACTGAGTGGAAGATTATCTAAAAGTGGAATATCGCTTTAAAGATCTACAGTGAAGATTCAGGCTAAAAACATGGTGTAAATAACTTTTTTTCAGTCACCTCGGCATGTCAGGGCTTTAGGAGGCTTGGATTACACCAGACAAGCTGTATGGAGGCATTTTATGTTTTTTTTAATGTTTGATAACTGGTCACCATTCACTTCCATTGTTTGGGAGATTCTGCATCACTGTTCTCCTGTGAAACTCCAGCAGTGTTTTGTGGACTGAAAAATAAAGTGGACCTTCGGTTGGGATGAGGGCGAGCAGATAATGACTGAATTTAAATTTTTAGGTGAACTATCTCTTCAAGCTTTAAGTTGTCACTGCTCATTCTAATTCATTCATGTGAGCATTTGGTTTTACAGTTATTAATTTGCATATTTCCAAAGTTATTTATTGCTGTTTAAATCAGATATACTGAAGTTTATTACAGTGTGTTTCACCATATCAGCCATCATTGTAGTTTAACTTCTTGAAACTTGTTGAAGACCACAGTATTAAGATCAAATGTCTCTGTTCTGTCTTTAATGTCTGTTAAAGAATGAAGTATGTTGGCTGATTAGTGTGAGTGTGACAGAAGTGTGTCCCAGCAGGCTCCAGCAGAGAGCTCCACAGGGAGGTCAGCTAAACTGCTCAGCTGCTAAGCTGACCGCTGTGGCAGCCTGAGGAGAGGAGCAGGGGGGATGAGGAGCAGGAGGAGGAGGAGGAGGAGGAGGAGGAGGAGGA
>JAJHUR010111026.1:0-10000 GCA_027495735.1 Lutjanus campechanus | reverse complement strand
AACGTTTCAATATATTTTATTAATATGAATAATATAATATAATGTAATGATTGTTTCACAGTTAAATAATAGGATACGAGCGCTTGCTGTGTGTCGCGGTCGCACGGGGTCGAGCTAGTCGGGTCGGACTCGGGGAGCTGCCGCTTAGCTTATTAGCCTAGCTGATTAGCTGATTAGCCTTAGGCTAGCTCCGTTGCTCTGAGCTAAGTGGGCGTGTTCTCGGCCGGCTGACCCAGACTGACCCGTAAAGTAACCGCCTCTCCGCCAAATATGGAAAGTACACTCCCACTAAAATCCAAGATGGCGCAGTTCAAATGCCCATGATTTGGTCACAAAACCGACTCCCCAAAACCAATGGGTGACGTCACGGGTGCTACGTCCATGTTTTATACAGTCTATGATCTGGACTCATCAGACCACATGACCTTTTTCCATTGCTCCAGAATCTTTATGCTCCCTGGCAAACTGAAGCCTTTTTTTCTGATTAGCCTCACTGATAAACGGTTTTCTTAAGGCTACACAGCTATCTACTGTTGATTTTTTGTGATTTGATGTCACCAAACGTTTAAGTGATCTCCAATCACAATCATTCGTTTTTTTTCTGACCACGGTTCCTATCCTTCCAGGTTTTAATAATGCATTGGACAGTTCTTAACCCAATTTTAGTATTTTCATCAATCTCCTTAGTTGTTTTCTTTGCTTGATGCAGGCCAATAATTTGACCCTTCTGAAACAGAGTAACATCTTTTCCACGATCACAGGATATGTCTTCTGACATGGTTGTTTAAGAAATGAGAAACTACTCGCTGCATCAGTTAGGGTTCAATAACTTGTTGCCAGATGAAACATATTAATAACTGCAGTAATTATCCAACTCAAGGCTCTGAAATATTTGTTTAGTTAAATCCAGCTGATGACTTTTTTTTTGGCCAGGCAGTGTATAAGGACGAGTAGTTTTATAGCTGCTCAGACAAACTAAAGACAATTGAATATTTGGCTTGAACTTCATCAGTCTCTGACACAAGTCCTCTTACTAGTTTTTCTGAGCTTTGAACCACATCTCAATTACACATATTTTGGTTTGCATTGAGCAACATCTTTCATTGCAGCTATTTTGGATCTGATGAGAAAAAAACAGGATAAAAGCATTAAAATATGTCTATGTTATTTTACTGAACAAACAGTGGAACAAGGATAACTTGTGCAACAAAAAAACGCAAATTGATCTGACAGTTTTTGATATTAAGTACTAAAGACAACTGCTAAATGTTTTCATTCTGTCAGAGGGATTATAACCTGGTACTTATTGCTTAGAAACTGAATTCAAAAGAGGTTTATTGCCAGACAGAACAATGCAACAAACCATTTGGTTTAAAAACATTTAACTACCATATATAAGACCTTGATGTCTTTTGTAGAAGTCACTTGAATGCTATTTGTAGTGCTACAGAGGAATCTATTAAGGTTCACAGCAATTATATCTATGTATTTGTGGTGGGACTACCCCAGTGCTGCAGAATGGTGAGTAGAGTGAATGCAGCCTGGGCCTGACTCCTCCCTTGTCCCAACCCCCTAATCAGAGCCAGGCAATATAGGGCACCTGCAGGCCTTTGTTCTCCCTCTTTTCCTGCCTCATGCTCTGTCCCTGCTGTGGTTGTGGATGTTTGCTTACACAGGTATGTGCCAACAGTTGCCTTTTTTTGTGTACCATTGTACTTGCATTTTGGGTTTATTTAGCACGTGCAATGTGTTGGCTGGCCCAGGTACCAGGTTGACTCCCCTCCTGCCCTCCTGCATACATTAGAGCCCACACCTTGAGGTGGTGAGTAGGGTGACTCATCAGAGTTTTAATATGAAGTGTGGTGAGCCTGGTTAATTGTTTTCTGCCCTTGTTTCAGGTCCTCCTGCCCCCCTGTTTTACCACTGCTGCTTTGCCCTTTTGGTTTGCTTTCCTTTGCCCAATTGTTTTCTTTTGTTTTGCTTTGCCTACTGTTTTGCTTTTTGGTTTGCTCTGTTCTTTGGTTACTTGTTGCTCTAATTATTGTTAATTATTGATTTGTGATTTAGTTTTTTCTAGTTTTGCTTATCATTTTGATATAGTAGCTGGTAGTGTATAGTTGGTTTAAAGGTGATTTGTATTTGTTCAGCCAACTGGGATACTATTTGGATACCCATTTGTTTGTTGTTTTTCTTAATTATTTTGTGAGTTTTCTTTATTTCAGGAGCGAGAGCCATGTTGGTGAGAGGCTAGGCACCTGTGGTGAGGTCCTGTCACATTTGTGTGTGAAGTAGTTGCACTGGGACACCATAGACCGCACCATTTTTCTTGTTTGAGGATTGCTGTGCGTTTGCTGTGCTCACTTGTGGATAGTGGTAGCACCCCTAGGCACTCCTCCAAGTAGTCTGCCTCTCCCAAGTGGCCTCATCAGTTTCTTGTTTTTTTAGTTTTGCTCGGGTTGGGCTGAGTTTTTAGCTTTTGTATTGTTCACCTTCTTTTAGAATTTATATCAAGGCCTTTTTAAAAACATATTGTAATGAAGTAATTTTATTCACCATTATTTTTTGCCTCCCTTGTTTATTAATATTCTTCTTCTTTTTCAGCAGTTCCAGCCCCTGCTATTTGTTTGATCATTTTGCTTATTATCAATAAGTCTGTTTTAATTGTGATTACACGTCTCAGCCTCTTCATCAGTGACGAACCTGTGGGCCTTACATCTACCCTATATACCATATTCAAGGTCTTTAAGTATTTCCTGGGGTGAAATTCCCCAGGTGGCGTTGTTTGGCACATTTTCTATTCTTCCCTTAAGTCCATACCTACCTACACACCACGACCCCTCGCCTACATATGCATCACAAAATTCAGTCTACATTCTGTGTAAGGGTGTATTATAAAGTTAGTTCTTCTAATACATCATTTCCTCTTGCACTGAAATTCAAATGTGTTTAAAGCTGCAACAAAAACTGGATGAGCCCTCGCACCGTAGGGCCAGTTGGGGCCTGCATCAGCCATGGCTCCGTTGCCGGAAGCCAACTGGTCAATGAGGTTCTGAATTTTCACTCACTTTGGACACAGCAGAAAGACGTTTGATGGCACTTCCTGTCTCCACTAGGTGCTATGACTCTTGATTGTCATGTAGATGTGTTCAGACCGGGACTCTTATCAAACATGTCAAGTTTGGTGCAGATCATAGCAATTTCGTGTTTCATGACAAAGCTTGATGCTGTGTCACGGACACACCCTTCAACAAAACCTAATTTTTAAAATAACTTTTGATCCTAAAGTAGTCTAGATGGCACATACTGATTTTAACTTTATGATGAGTTTGTTGAAATACAACACTCCATGTGTTGTATTTCAATCCCGAAAATTTACATTGGCCAACTTCCTGTTGAGTTTAGGCAATTGGTTTTTGTGCATCTGGCCATGATACATGTGTGCATATTGTTGGAACTTGCCATGTGGGCTGCTTATTAGAGGGTGTCGCCAAGCCATTTGGCCATGCCTACCGCCTATAGCTATATCAGACAAAATCTTTCACCACGACTAATGTGTATGCCGAGTTTCATGCACCATCAAGCACATTTAGCCACTCAAAAATGCAATTGAAGAGGATGAAGGAAAAATAACAGAAAACTATTGAATCACGTAGGAACGGGATCTTTTCATAGTCGGTATGGAAAGGGAAACAATTCCAGCGACCAAGTAATGGGCATGTAAGTACTTTAATGTACATCAAAATAGACTATTTACTGTCACTGTAGACAGCAATGTCATCCAAATAGACAGCACAACCTTCTAAATCACCAACCACCATATTCATCAAGCACCGGAATGTTACTGGTCCGTTGTGCAAGCCAAATGACATCACCTTGCACCCAGTCAACCCAGTCGATGCAGTCATCTATCTGCATCAGTGGAATCTGGCTTGCAAGAGGTCCTGGGTTCACATCCCAGACGAGCCCCTAGTTTGTCATGACCAGCTCAGAAACAAAAGATCAAATTGGAATGTTGCTGGTGAGTTGTGCAAGCCAACAGGCATCACCTTATATGAAGAAATCTCTTGTGCTTGCTTGGACAACAGCATGTGTCAGTATCCATCAAGCAGATCAAATTTCCTCACAAACTTCCCAGATCCAACCCAGTCAACGCAATCATACATCCACAACGAGCACAGACGAGCCCTCATTTTGTCATGACCAGTTCCCAAACACAAACACAAGGAGTTAGGAAGGAAGGAACCAAAAGCCAAAAGGGGCGGGGCCATCATGCAGAATCTGAGACACATGTAGTATGACATTGTTATGCCAATGCAAAATGTCTCATGGAGGTGGTCGGGGTGGATGGTTAAGAGTACAATGTGCAAGAGGCCTCAGTTCACATTTTGTCTCCTATACAGTGTCTTTAAACTCTGAGCACAACCTGAATCTAAACGATAATAAGACTGAGGTTATTGTGTTTGGACATCCAGAATGTGACATCCAGAATGTGTAAACGACTCTGTTGGTGCTCTGGGCCCCCTGGCTTCAAAAAACCGTTCTTTTATTAAAAGCCTTGGTGTCACTTTTGACAGTGCTTTTAAATTTGACAGGCAAATTGGCTCTGTAGTCAAAGGTGCTTTCTTTCAATTTCGACTACTCGCTAAAGTAAAACCCTATCTCTCACCCAAAGACTTGGAGAGAGTTATCCATGCCTTCATTACGTCTAGGCTCGACTACTGCAACTCTCTGTATGTGGGCTTAGACAAATGTTCTCTGCGGCGTCTGCAGCTAGTGCAAAATGCCACTGCTCGCCTTTTGACCAGCACGAAAAAACGTGACCATATCACACCGGTTCTGGCCTCTCTGCATTGGCTTCCTGTCCGCTTCAGGATTGATTTTAAGATTTTGATGTTTGTTTTTAAGATACTGAATGGTCTGGCCCCCCAGTACTTAGTTGAACTCATCCATGTTCACACACCAGCTAGAGCACTGAGGTCATCAAATGAGTTGCTTTTAGATGTCCCGATATCTAGGCTCAAAACTAAAGGCGACCGAGCCTTCGCGGTGGCTGCCCCTAAATTGTGGAACAGGTTACCATTGTATATTAGATCTGCCCAGACTCTGGAGATATTTAAGTCGTTGCTGAAGACTCATTTCTTCATGTTGGCTTTTGATTCATGTTGAGCCGAACATTGCCAATAAATGGACTGTTTTATTGAATTTTGTACTTACTGTGCACTTTATTTTGTTTTCTATTGTTACACTCTAATATATTTTTTGTGTACTGTGCACTCTAATATTGTATTTCTCTATTTCTATAGTTGTATTTTAATTCTTTGATGCTCTCTAGATTGTACAGCACTTTGGTAAACCTCGTTGTTTTAAATGTGCTATATAAATAAAACTGACCTTGACCTTGACCTTGACAACCTTTTCCAACAGCCATTTGCTGCGTTCATGTCCTGTCAGACAATACTCTGACAAAAGCTGTGTCTCAATTCAGGGTCTGCATCCTTCGAAGGCCGCATTTGAAGGCCAGTTACGTCACAACACTGCGCGAAGGCCTGTCCCAATTCAGCCAAAGTCGAAGGATCCTTCAAATTCGCACTTCAAATGTGTCCTCCTTTTCGGCCGTCGGGTGCCGCTTCGGAGGATGCACCGCCACCGTCCTTCGCGGACTCCCGTATCCCAAAATGCTTTGCGTGCTGCCGCTGATGGTGATGGCGGCATCTAGTGGGGATTCAACGTATATTCGGCTTTTACTCACGTCCATCCATTGAACATGAAACGCCATATATGTTAAACCAAAACCCCAAAATTCAGTGAAAATATGTGACTATCGGGCTGGACGTTTAGCTCAGTGGGTAGAGCAGCCAGGCGGCTGTTAATCCTCTGCAGCGGCCGCTGGTCCGACTCCTGCCTTCGGCCCTTTGCTGCGTGCCATCCCCTCTCTCTCTGCCCTGTTTCTTGTCAACTCTTCAGCTGTCACTATAAATAAAGGTACAGATTGCCAAAAAGATAACTTTAAAATATATAAATATATATAACATATATATATGTGTAACTATTAATGCTGAGTAATGGTTAGCTTGATGGTATAAAAACTTCACTTTCAAATGTTTGCTGTTCGTAGGTTGCTTCATATAATGTACATAAAAAGACCAATAAATTTATATCATTTTACGTTGATATAAGATAATATTTATTTTATTTTTACAGACTGTAAATTGTCTAGTAAAACGTTTGGAGTGAGTAAATACATAAATGGATAGATAGATCAATCAGTCAATCAATCATTATGATTTCTTTTTGAATATTTTAATCCTTTTTCTTTTGTTGTCTTTCGCGGGCTTGGCCAGCAGTAATGGTGACATGAGGGTAACGGCGGTGACGCGACCGGAGGCTAGACCGTCCCATTTGGTTAACGGGAAGGACGCATCCTTCGGGGTGGAGCGTCCTCCGAAGGACCCGGACTTCGGAGGACGCTTCCTTCGAAGGATGCAGACCCTGAATTGAGACACAGCTATAGTATTCATGTCAACTTCAAAGTTATATATAATAATATATAGTATATGTGTAGGTCTTACATCTTGCTTTTGTTATGTTATGTAATCTTTCACCAATAATAGAGAAAGTACATGTGATTACCAGTCCAAGCAGTGAAGCTGCTGTATGTCACATGTTCGTCAGCTCGTGTGCTGCAGGGAACACACAGCTGGAGGCTGACAAGCATTTAACATTTTTTTCAACACATTCTCTGAGTGCCAAATACCCAATCAGAGCTGCGATGACTCCAGCTTTTGTCAAGTAAGAAACTGTAGATTTATAGCTGTTCAGACAAACTAAAGGGAAATAGAGGAGAAATCTTTAATAGAACATGAAATGATCATGATTTGTCAAGGAAACATGTTAAGCTGAAACACTCACTACTCTAACAACAACCCCCCAGCTATGGAAACTTTTATTTTGGGCCAGAATAACTGCTTTTATTTGCCTGTTTCACATTAACCAGAGTTCAAATTAATGTTGAATGTTCACTGAATGGGTCGTAAGAAATCTATTATAAGGGATAGATGTTTGTAATAGTTCTATGTAACAATATTATAGAAATGAGAAACTTTGGTCACACCACCAGGTCACACCTACCTGGTTCTGTCTCTAAATAGTTTCTGATTAGGATGCAATGAATATTTTAACCGGTTAAAGGAAGTGAAGTCTACAGTACTGTTTAAAGGGATAGTTCGGGATTTTTGACATGAATCTGTATGGCATCCTCATCACCAGTGTCATGCAATCACACTGACTTACCCTGGAGATCATGCTGAGTTCACTTTATAAAGACCTATACCATAATATTGAAAGTGCCAGAGGCTGTGTATGTTCTTCGTCTAACTAATAGATCATTTCAATTCACGCTCAGTATCAAATGAAATTCAGACAATTCAACAATAAAGTGTTATTATGGAGAATAAATAGAACTGATGGAGCCGTCTTCATAGATTGGAAAAAATGACACATTGCAATTTACTGATATCTAAATTGTCAATTCATAACAAATTGAAAAGAAATGATTGCATGGCTGGTATTATTTTTGAGTCAGAAAGTTACTGTAAACTATAGAAGAATTAAGGAAAGAAGCTGCTGAAGTGTTCCATTAGGATTCCTCTTTATTTACACAATTTACATCCATTTATATAGAAAAAGATTTGCAAATATCTACTGACAACATCTGGAGAAAATAATGGACTGGGCTTTTTTTTAATGACTAAAAATAGCAAAATTCACAGTCCTGTTCTAAACTATGTGATCTTCAGCATTTGGCCACATGTTCTCATCCACCTCATCAGATGTGTATAAATAAGACAACAAAGATCCATTCTGTTGGTCTCTGCTAAGCATGTAGTAAAGAAAATGTAAGATTTTTTTTGTGTGGTGTGTCTCAAGGTTTAAAAATGTGTCTACAGATTGGATGTAAGTGACTGTAAAACAAACAACTCTTTATAGTTTTTCTCATTTGCTTGAACTCACTTGTGCATTCAGAAGTAACATTTTCAAAACAGTTCACACAAACGCCTGAACTGAAACTCGCTGGAACCAAATGAGACATTTTGTTTGCAAAATGCTCCAACATTTCCAAAACATTAAGAACGTGCAACAAAAGCAAATACTTCCATCAAGAAACACAACTTGTGGTCGAATTAATATACTATTTCAATCAGTCATGACAAACTGGACGACAAAATACAAATGCAGCTGTCAGTATGAACTGCTTCAACCTTTCACTATATGTCTGTGCCATTTCTTTATACTTTAGTGTGTGCCACAAAAGACAGGCAAGTATCACAGATGATTCTGCTAGAGATAACAAACCTGAACACTTTTTTGAGAGGCACAGTTGAATCATTCCCTGAAACCACAGCTTGATTTCTCCAAACTCTAAACACAAAACTGAAAAGAGTTCACCATCTTGTCAAAACTCAAAACCATATACACAGGTATCAAATGACTATCTCTCTGAGCATCAGTTTAAGTGTTAAGCGTTTCAAACACGACCATGAAAATACTGTTTATCTTTGTTTTGGCTTCATGAGGCCATATTGCATATTTATGGGTTTATGGATTTTTCTGTCCTTATGCTGCAATTTTTATGTTACATACAGTATAAAGACTGTTGCTGTATTGACTACTGTATACGGCAACATTGTTACAGTTCTTATGCACAAATGTTCCCTATTTTGGCAAAGGTCGCAGTAACTTGGCTGATAAATGAAATGAGAAACACTACAGTGAAAAAAATATTTAGACTGTCTTTCTGAGACTATACAGTAATGTTCATGTGCACCAAATTGGGTTGAACTTTAGGGGGTGCAAAAAATGTCAGCCTAAGTAATGTTAGATGGTGAGATATGGTGAGGAGTATCCTGGGAACAGAGGCACACTGCAGGTTCCATACCTTAGCATCTTAGTCTATGATCTGGTGGTATTAATAATTATTGAGGCAGAAGAACACCATTTCAACATTAATCAGCATTATAATGAACTAATGAATGATGAATGATGGCGCATGCAGCTTGACCTTCGCTGCAGTTGCGAGGATGAAATGCAAAGCTCAGCCTGTGATCTGTTACTGACTGACTGAACAGCCTGATGGGAGTGATATTTTACAATTCTTAGTATTTTACACTAATAAAAATGATTAAAACCGCTAATTTGATGTTTTCAAAGTCCTTCTACTGAGCTGAGACAGATTCACATTCTGTGTGTGTTCACAGGCTGCTGCTGTGCGCAGCAGACGGCTCACACCGTGCGCACTGCAATGTTCAACACGGTCGGCTTAAAGCGATATTCCACCCCTAGATGATAATTCACTCAATATGTACTCACCACTATGCCGATGTGAGGATGGGTGAAGATCTTCAGTTCACAAAATAATCCTGGAGTTTCAGCAGAAAACAGGGTTGCAGCCAATGGCAGTGAATGGTGACCACGGATAAAATGTAAAAAGAACAAAACAAAACAAAAAAGTCTCCATCCTGCTCGTGTGGTGTAATCCAAGTGTCCGTGAGCCACGACATTAAAATTTAGCCACAAAAGACGCCATTTACACCATGTTTTTAGCTGAAATGTCAACTGTAGCCTCCCAGGTAGCATGTAAACATGGCGCCGATGTATAGCGAGACTTCGTATATCTCGCGATATTTTCACACATGCATCCATTGAGACATATACGAAGTCTCGCGATACATCGACGCCATGTTTACATGCTACCTGCTACATGCTACAGTTGACATTTCTGCTAAAAACATGGTGTAAATGGCATCTTTTGGTGGTTAAATTTTAATGTCGCGGCTCACGGACACTTGGATCACACCACACGAGCAGGATGGAGACATTTTGTGTTCTTTTTTTAACATTTTATCCGTGGTCACCATTCACTGCCATTGTACTGGATTTGGCTGCAACTCTGTTTTCTGCTGAAACTCCAGGATTGTTTTGTGAACTGAAGACCTTCACCCTT
>JAJHUR010111025.1:0-14544 GCA_027495735.1 Lutjanus campechanus | reverse complement strand
AATACTAAGAGAAATATAATAATACTCCTGTTTTGATCTGTTGTGTGCAGGACATATATAAAAACATATAAATGTGATCCCTGCGGCTCACAATATTGAAGCTCATTTGTCACAGATAATGATCACAATCGGGGTCACTGAAGCTTGTCTTATTGAATTTTCTTATTTCAATCAAATGTGCATGTTGTCTGTCATCTATTAGCTTTTTATTACATCACTATAACGAGGATCACATGAGGAGAGGACGGGGCCTCTTACAGTGACAGCCCTCCACAATAGAGACACAACCCCTCATACAAGTCAGAGTTGGTACGGCCCAACATTAACTGTCATACTGAATGCAAGCTGGGCATCCATTAAACAACTTTGCTAGCATCTCCCTGTGCCAGGCACTTTTAATAAGCTTCAAGGGCATTTGAACGGGTCCAGAACTTTGCTTTGCCAGAGATGGACTGGCCCACATCATCCATTACATTAAATTGGGTGGCGGCCTCCAGCTCATATTTATGATTTAATTAAATTCACTTGTGAGGCGTATCAGAAGCACTGCGGCCTCCCTTTTAACGCCAGCCTAAGCAGCAAAACACACACACGCACACACACACACACACACACACACATGCAGCTACACACGAGTGCATACACAAGCGCTGTGTTTCTGACACTCGCCCAAGTGTGAGACTTTGTGGGCGCTTTGGCAGGGGCATTCTCAGGGGTTCATTTAAAGCAATATAATTACACAGCCCCCAAGTATTCTTCCATCAGAAAGCAGCAGAATGGATGGCTTGTTCAGAGATAACTTAGCCTGGCTGATCCTCCACGGTGTCGTCGCCTGAACATAACCTCAATGCAAGTGGCACTCAATGCTGCTAAGAGCCAGGCCGGTCCTTAGTGGAGCTGGGCAGTCGGGCCAGATGTTTGGGAGTCGCTGAAATGCCATTGTTCTTGTCCAGGATGTGTGTGAAATGGCATTTTGTTTTTTCATTTGACAGGCTAATACCCATAGTCCTCTAGAGGACAAGAGGCAGCCTGTGTTAAGACTTTATTAAAGAATTATGAGATCCAAGTGAACCTGTGCAGTATGTTGCCATCCAGGAAGATGAAAATGTGCCACTTTATCCATCATGGACAACCTGCACAAATGTAAGTATGCATTCAGCGCTCGTCCCTTGTGTTCCGGTGTCCTTGCTATAACTCTTCTTTGGTGCAAAATTTAGTTTGGTGAAAACTCCACATTGTTAGGCTGCGCATTCCTCCCACTGAAGGAGACCTCAGAGACCTCTTATGGCATTCAATATGTGCGCCCAAGCGTGAGATCCAGATCCATTTGGCCGGGAGATCCGCTGGGAGTGTCTGGGGTAACCCAATCTCTCACACCGGCACTCCACATCCAGAGAGCCATCTTTTCACTTCAGAACTGTGTCAGCAAAATGGACGCCTCAACCTCAGTGTGCAGCCCTGCCACAGTGTTTATGGATCGAGCACAAGGGCATTTGCTATTGTCTTTTGTGTAATTTTGTGCACACCCTGTTTCCATGTCTTTAAAATACAATCATGAGAATCACAGTTAAGTTATGAAAGCTAAATCTCAAATCATTCTCCTCAGAGTAAAGCTGCTTTAAAGACATTTTTCTGTAAATGTATGCACATTTAAATGCATTTAAATGTCTAAAAAAAAAACTCTGGACAGATACTACATATTTTCTTGAGTGGTGCATTCACATTATCGCAATGATTTCAATAATGTTCAAACATGTTTTCTCAAGTATAACTAAATTAAACACACAATGTGTAAATTCTGCCACTAGGGCCTCCTTTTCTCATAATTACCTCAAAACTGTCTTTGTCACCATGGTGACAAAAAAAATCTGTTTGTTTAAATCAAATGATTGATTATTTTAACTGTCTTCTTTTTTTTAAGAATTTGAAAAGATTATATAGGTAATTTTGTAATGGTTCAAATAAATAAACTTTTCTAGTCAAACTTGATATTATGTAACATTGTCTCACTAAAATGTTGAAAAATGTCTACATAGTCATAAGTATATTGTGTTATATATTTTGTTGAGTTGTGTACTTACATTTTCACAAATTATTCCAACAATCATCAAACCCCAAGAAATATGTAATTTATTCCGGGTCAAGGAGAGTTTCCTTGCTAGCTGCTAGATCTATAACTTCCATGAAAACATGGCACGTCAGATACATCAGAGAGTGAGGAAGGAAGCTGGCAGATGTGACTAAACATAAATAAACATGAATAAAAAAGATAAATAAAACATATTACCTCACCCATGAACATGATTTCTGCCTGAGTCATGCCAGACAGTTTTGTATCTGATATCTTCACTAAATCTATCTGACATGACTCAAGCAGAAATAATGTTTACAGACAAGGTTAATGTTGAAGTTTCATTCATGTTACGTTTAGTCATGTTCGACAGCTTCCTTCCTTCCTCACTGTCTGACGTACTCAATTTATCACGTTTTTTCAGACAACTAGCAATCGATGGCTAGAGAGGAAGGAAGGAAATGCATCACTACCTTGAAGAAATTGCCGATTTCTCTGCATTTGACCACACAACTCAACTAAAACATATATGTGTAGCATTTTTAGATATTCTAATGCAAAAATGTTACAAATTATAACTTTAGTATCAAATTTATTTGACCAGAGTTTTTTGTTTTGAATCATCACTAAATAACTTCAACTTGGCTTTTCAGATTCAGTCAACTTAACATTTTAAAGCAACCTGAACAAGTAAAAAAAAAAGTTTCTTTTTACAGTGTGGATGGCAAAGACAGTTCTTAGGTTACAATTAGGAAAGATGCCAAGAGGTGTGAATATCACTTTCTGAGGATATTCATCCTTATGCTAGACTTGAAACTACACAAGTACAAAACTAGAAAATGTAAATAAATGCAATTCGAAGGAGCAAAACGCAATAATTAAACATCCAAAAATAAGTACTGCAGTCCAAATAGTGAATTGCAGCCAAAGATGGTCCAACAAATAGGTTGAAATCCTATTTAATATACAATCTGTGGTTGAAGAGAGTTGTTTAATCTCCCCTCTTCCTCCCCAGACTCAAGGAAGCTCAGGCAGATTGCAGGAACACTGCAGGAGCACAGGGCAAGCCGACATTGTAATTTGACAATGACAAGCAATGATGACTCTTACACTAAGTTGATCAGCTGTTTATAAGTGTCTGTCAATGTAAAGCTGAGTCTGGTATCCTGAAAACAAAAGTCCACAGCTCAAAAAAAATACACACTCTGGAGTTTGAGTATAGTGACTGTCTGCCTTACTGCCTGCCAGACTCCATTAGCATGTTGCTCAGTTTAACCGTTATAAACATCAACTCTGCAAAAAGTCGTTGTCAAAGAAGCACGTATTTCAACTTTGCATGTTCCCTTTATTTCTGCTGACATATCATTGTCATTTTCTGATTTACAACAGTAAATATATTACATATTTGTCCATTAAAATAAAACATTAATTCACAGTTGATTTATGAGGAGGAAGATGCATCTTTCATCTCTCCGTCCATTTTCTAAACCGCTTACCCTGTTCAGGGTCACAGGGGACTTGAGCCTATCCCAGCACACACACATTAGGGCAGGAAGCAGGGCACACCCTGGACAAGTTGCCAGTCTATCACCAAGCTAACACACATATAGACAAACAGACACATTCACACTCTTCCCTCCTCTGCAGCCCCTCCTAATGATCCCCCCTGTCTCCTGAACTGGGAGAGCTGAAGGTGAGTATCCCCCTCCAGTCATCTCCCTCTGCCTCACCAAGACAAACACTTGAAATAGACAAGGCACTTTTTTTTTTTCGTGGATGGGATGGGGGAGGATTTTCAAAAATGTATTAAACACCAAGCAATAAAATATAGACCAGGTGGGGTCAAATTCACTGCAACTCTCCCGGCTCCACAGTGGCCGGTGTGATGATATGAGGACAAGGGAAGAGTCTAACAAGAGGAGAGAAGAGGGAAAGAAAGTATCAATAATGCAGCGTACACCACCATATACAACTGACAGTAAAAATGGAAAACACGCTGCCTGAGAGAGACAAGGGCACGCCGAATTCTGGGCTGCGTCCCTTGTATCTAAGTACCAGAACATGAATTCATTGGTTAGATGATTTGAGTTCATTGCAGCTGCTGAAACCAGTTCAAATGTCTCAGCGCTATGGGAGTGCGTGACCAAATATGCAGAAAAGTCAACACAGATTTCTGCACGATTTAGTGCATTTAGCCATGTTTCATAATGAGCAGAAAGCTGTATATGTACATATTAACGCTGATGTGAAATAATGTTTGCTCACTGACATCTGCCACGTGTTTGTTTAATGAACACGTGGCAGATCAAGTGTGATGTGCATTGCAAGAAATGTGGAACAGAGACGTACACAGACATTTTGAGGGGCAGACGCTCAAGCATTACCGTAATACTGTTGACTTACTTAGATATTTATTTATTTCTAGTGGTGCAACGTACCTAAGTACATTTACTCAAGCACTGTACGATTGTGAGGTAAATATTGTACTGCTTACTTCAAGACATTTATCTGACAGTTTTACTTAGTTATTTTAGAAAGTAAGATTTTTACACACAAATATACATAGATGTGACATTTTGTTATCAGCTAAGCCAGTGATTCTTAAAATGAGGTCTGGGGACACCCCGGGGTCCTTAAGGGGGTTCCAAGAGGTCCCCAGCTAGAACATGAATCATTTACCTTCACTGTAATTCCATCCATAAGTATGAAAGCTGAGAACAGCCATACAAGTTAATTATTTAGTTACCTTGAGATAACTAAATAGATAATTAACCTGTTATCACAAGAAACTAAGCTTTGATATCTCGAGATAAGGAGATTAACTTGTTAACATGAGAAAACAAGATTTTTTAAAAATCTCAAGATAATTAAATAATTTACCTGGTATCACAAAAAAAAAGATTTGGTATCTTGAGATAATGAAATAAGTAATCTGGTATCACAAGAAAACAAGATTTATTATCTTGAGATAACAATACAGTGACAGAATATATGATGATTTGCTCATGGGGTTCATACACTTTCTGTAATAAAACATCTAAAAGCAAAAATTTTATCAGACGGAACCCTGAGACAAAATCTTGATGGGGTCCGTGATCTAATTTGTGTCAGTTAAGGGATCCTTGACAGGAAAAAGTTTGAGAACCACTGAACCAAACTACCCAGCAGTAGACAAGTGTGGCTGAAACGATCAGTTGATTAATAAATTAGTCAACTGACAGAAAATTAATTGCAGAATTAGGCCTCAAATGCAGTTATGGGCATTACAGCACACTTAAGGAAATTTAGGATTAATGCCATGCGCCAAATTTAAAAACTAATGTCAGGCAAAATGGGCACTTCGTAGTCAGAGGCCAAAAGGGCAGGTGCTTGAGCACCACCTGGGGTCTGTCTGCACGTGCCTGAAAAGGAGGCCAAAGTAGAACACAAAGGGAGCTTTCTTTTTTAGTTTATTTTTGGTAATGTTTATTCTGATTATTTTCTTGGATGTCAGTTAAACACATTCTGTCAGTTTCACATTTATTTTTCTCTTATTGGTGATGAACTAAAAAATTTTCCATAATGGAGCCCCTTGGGAGAACAAGGTCCTTATTCTCCATGTTCCCCAGCTTTCTTCCTCTTTTCCTTTCTCTTAATTCGATCCCTCTCCTTTTTTTCTTTTTTTTAATACATTTTAAGAGCTCCTCTTCTTCTACCACCACCCCTCCTCTCCCCTTTGCATCTCTTGTATTGTAAACAGCTCACAAAAGCATGACAAGGTCTCCGCTCATGTTCCCCCTGCCTCCCTCTCTGTTCTCCCAGCTATTTGTTATTGT
This sequence comes from Lutjanus campechanus, assembly GCA_027495735.1. Lineage (NCBI taxonomy): Eukaryota > Metazoa > Chordata > Actinopteri > Lutjaniformes > Lutjanidae > Lutjanus > Lutjanus campechanus. Next base: position 8,658 of record JAJHUR010111025.1, on the reverse strand, counting down.
CTCCCCGCTATCGTGTGTGTTTGTCTCTATCACGCGTTCTTTATTCTGTTTTTTCCTCTGCGTCAGAAAAGCAAAAGTTAATTAAATATGGAACGAGATGGAGCAGCATCTCTTTAAACCATCATGTCATTAAAATGGCATCCCTGGGAGATCAGCTTAAAAGGAGTCGGAGAACAATGTCTTCTCCGTCAGATATTTATGGGCCTGGTTATGTAAACATGCTCCTTTTATTCTCTATGTATATTTCATGTAATTATCACTTTTTGTAGCGCTTCCCCCCTGAGATTTGTAGAGGCAAGAAGTTACTAGGGGAATGTCATTAGAAGAGACTATTGTTACAGCACTGCTATGATACTGCACCAGGAAAAAGGCAACATTCCCGTCCTGGTGAAACCTTTTATCTATATTTGACTTCATCATATAAAAATCATCAGTGTCTTGTTACAGTGTATCTGCAGCAGAGACTAAAACTCATGGCCCATTCTCTGCAGTTGCTCATCTTTATTAAACACACTGATGATAGACTTCAACAGCATTTTATCCCCTTTCTTGATCCGGAAACCAGGAAATTCAACAGATGATTTGTGCGCTGCAAAAAGTAGATTTCAGTAGTAGTTGATATAATGTAATGTTTTGAGTGATTCTAATTCAGCTGTCTGCTTATAATACTTTTGTGGATTTCAACAATTTGAAATTCCGCCCTGTTCTCTTCTTATTACAGTAAAAGCATGTCAATTAGATTTCTCCCAGTATTGTGCATCTGACAAAATGACACCCACAGTTTTTCCAGATTTTTTTCCCCCTGCAGTTGAGCTGCCACACTGTAAAAAAAGAGGGAAAAAAAGGAAAAAAAAGGGGGAAAAATGAGACAATTCAAAAATTTGGAGGGAACTTAGTCTAATAGATTTCTGAGTTTTTCATATATTTTGTTGATTTTCACAGTTTTCATCCCACAAAAATGGAAAGTACAAGACATGGATACTGTATAATGAAAATAATATAATAATAATAATCAAAGAAAGGGTAATAAAAATAAAGTAAAATAATATACATATATTTTTCAAAAATTGGACACAGAGAGCCATGACTCATATTTATCATTATTTGGGTGCCTGGAAATTAAATGGTTTTAATTGAAAATATGAAACTATTAACCATTATTCACTTTCATCTCAGTTAGTTTACTCAATAAACTTTAAAACCTTTTCAAAACAAGAAACATTTGAGTTTGTTTCAAAACTCAAATATTCAAAAATGTATCGCCATAAGTAACCACCACCACAGACAGACTTTTAGTCTAGATAGTGGGTCATAAGAGGTGATTAAAAGGGATTATGTTCATATGAGTCTATACATCGTTGGTTTTTTTTGTTTGTTTGTTTGTTTTTTCAGGAAATTGTTGCATATTATGTAATTCAGTCAGGCTAATGTTGCTAATTATATTGATTATATTTAACTAAAATAAAAAACTAAAGTTACAAATAAAAACTACATTTCCCAAAACCATACTTCTAGGTTGTAAAGGAACAGTATTTTACTTTACTTTAAGGTAAAGCAAACAATTGAAAAATTCTTGCCTTAAATTTAAGTTGCATGAATGCAAATTGTTGATTTGAAAGCAGTCAGACTCAGTGCATCTCATTTAAAGCAATTGTGTTCATCTAACTTGTTCATTTGATTTGAAAAAAAAGTGTGTTATTAATTTAAGTATTTTTTTAAAGCTGGTCCAACAAGTCTCTTTTTTTCAGTGCAGGTTTAGAAAAACCTTGATGCCTCTCACTCGACCCGCCCATGTATCCATCTGTTAGAGAAGCTGAAGATCTGGAGTGAACTGGATTCCTTCAACAGCAGCAGAGGCCAGTGACGACTGGTGCTCGAAGGCCTGGGTGCCAGCTGACGGAAGCCGCTAATTAAGAGGGCTGGGGAGCCAGTGGGGTGCCTTATGAAACAGGGGCACCTGGGTTTCACAAGAGGGGGCCGGGTATCCATCGCAACTCATCTGTGTTGCACAGCGAAGACTAAAGTCCGCTCCGGCGCTTTGCCACGTAGCACTCTTTCACACTCTTTCACTCGAGTGTAATGTCAAATACGGCTCACACAAAAGCCCTCCTCCCCGTGTGCCCTCTCTCAGCTTGTTTGCCATCACAGAGGGAGATGTTATTGCATGGCATGATGAAACTGTATATGTCAAGGTGCATTTGGTTCAAACCAAATGCGCTTCAATGTACGCTCAAGAAAAATATAAATGCAGCACTTTTACTTTTGCTCCCATTTTTCATGAGACGAAGTAAAAAAAATATTTCTTCTGTGCACACAAGGGGTTTATTTCTCTTAAATTTTAGTCATACATTTGGACAAATCTGTGCTCATGTGACACACAGGTGTGTCTTAGACTGTTCGTGATAAAAGGACACTCTAAAATGTGCAGTTTTATATTGACAAAATACATTTGTTAGGCACTGAGCTATAGCTGTTTCACACAGGGCTGCAGATACCAAAGATTTTTCCCAAGAGGGCAAAGTCATGACCCACCCCACTCCGCTTCTGATCAATTAGTGCTCGTTGCCTTCATTGGTTGAGTTGGTTCGGTAAAGGCATAGGCATTGGAAATCCACTACATTTGGCGGTAAGTAGACATGTAAGTACTAACTTTTGTCCAATTAGAGTAACTGAAGTTTAAATGCCCTTGTTACGTGTTACTTTTGTCTTACCTGTAACTGCAGAGGATAACAGATGTAGCAGCCTATTCCCCAATCTATGATCTACGTCACTTTACCTTGCGGTGGAATGAGACATTTTGGGCAAAGTGTGCTAGCTTTCCACTATAGTACAATATAAACTGTTCATCACATAATTACTTATTAACCACTGTAGCAATCTTGGTTACAGCTTCCATTGGGTCTTCTTCTACTAAATCCTACAGTCTAAACCAGAGGAAATAACAGTGTAGCTTACACACAGACACTAGTTGTCGCCTGTTGTTACTAGTCACTAGTTGTTACCTTCCCTTGTAACTAATTACACTTATAATGATGTAATTGGTAAAATAATTCAATTATTTTTTGAGAGAAGTAACTAGTGACTTGCTCAACACTGGACATGATGAGTGACTGGTTAGGGTTAGGGTAAACATATCAGGGTTAGCCAATCAGTGGCAGAGTAGACGGGTCATGACTTTGCCCTCCTGGGCAAAAAAGCCATTTTTTCATTTCACATTCATTTCTGTAGCCCAGTAGTTCAGCGACTAATGAATGTCCTTCTTCAAGATAAAACTGCACATTTTAGAGTAACCATTTATTATGACCAGTGCAATAATCACACTGTTTAATCAGCATCTCCACATGCCACATCTGTCAGGTGGATGGATAATCTTGGCAAAGGAGAAGTACTCACTAATACCAATTTTAACAAATTTGTGAACAGATTTGAGAGAAATAAACCTTTTGTGTGCACAGAATGTTTTTAGTTCAATTCATGAAAAATGGGAGCAAAACCAAAAGTGCTGCATTTAGTATTTAGTTAATTATGCATACTTTACCAAATATTTTATGCATGTTTAAACATAAACAAGAGTGCTAAGAGAAACACTATGAAATTATTGGGTAAACTGTTTTGATTTGTTATGTGCTGAATATAGGTTTAGAATGGTTAGGATAAGAATGTCAGAGGCAGAGTAGGCCAGGTCGTGAATTTGCGCTCCTTTTATTTTTACCTCATGAAGTTTTGTATTGTGTTGCAGATGCAAAAAGAAATAGTTGTGTATGAATGCAGTCCAATATACATATGTAATGTAAAAAATCTGCACTCATACGCTCACATAGGATCTGGGCTCCCACATGCATAACTTAACGTCCCACTTCTCTCTATTGTTCACTGAGTCTTCTTTGCTGTAGGGTCAAAATGTCTCCAAGTAATCTAACTAGCTCTGACTTGAGGGACAATATAAGGTCTGCCATGAGTTCTGTCATTACTGTTTTACCCACCACAGGCGGATACGGCTCTCGACCACCACTGAACCTGCCATATTGCTATCCAACCTGACCCCACAGATGCAGTAAACCTAAGTGAACCACAGTTTCGAAAGTCGACAGCAATAACCACTGCAGAATTGCTTTTAATCAACGTCTGAAATGAGGGTGACTTGAAGCGTCGCCCCATGCTGATTAAATGTAATTGTTTAATTGCCAAGTGCTGGGAACCCATCCTAAGAGGATTCCAATGGAATTATTTAATCTCTAGTCAGGAAGTACACTGCAGGAAAAAGGCAGAGGGAAAAACGGAAGAGCGGAAAAGGCAAAATCAAGCAGAAATAGTCTGTTTTTCTTTTTGAGTATGTCCCTCATGAAATATTAACTGTGGTTTACATTTAGTTAACTGAGAAAGTGAACAGACTACGTGCAAGGGGGAAAATGTACACTAAGTGATGCTACAACTTGAAAAGAGGTCACAGTTTTGACCTCTATCCGCAGACTAAAGTGGTTTGGTCTTGCCTGTTGGTACACTTTTATATTCCAGCTTAACTTTAAAGGTCTAGAGTGTAAAATTTAGGGGGATCTATCTGCTGGCAGAATATGGCAGAAATGGAACATAATAAGACTGTTCAAAAGCAGTCTTCAACATTTTTCAGGCCATGGACCTGATAGAAAGACAGAGCACAGACCTCCACGTATATTGCATTGAATATTTTTGGGTCTTCTTTCATTTGTGCTGAGCCATACTGTAGCTGTTATGTCAGCAGCAGTTGTAGCATGGCTAATGTGAGCTGTGCTAGCCTCATCGTCTAGACTTTCACTTTAGGCTGGAATAATAATACAGATAACTGGCCAATATTTATTATATTATGATCATTATATCAATAAGATGAAGCCAAGTAGTTCACTAGTGCGGGTAGGTGCCACACAAGTGATTTAGCAGACTAGCTCACATGGTTGCACAAGTATTCATGGGTAGCGTTTTATCAGTGTTGTGTATAACAACTGTAAATGTTTTTGTTTTGTTTTGTTTTGTTTTGTTTTATGAGCTGGCTGATTTATCTTTGCTAATAATATGTTGTATTCATTTAGGTATTTTAGACATTTTAATAATAATAACAATAATAATAATAATAATAATAATAATAATAATAATTTGTCTGTTTTCATTAGTGTATAATCACCTAAACAAACTAAACACTGGCTCTTGATTTGGCGTTTTGCAAGTTAGTAGTTTCTCTGACACAGGTGAGGCGAGCAGTATTCAGTTGGTTGTGACCTACAACCTCACTGCTTGATGCCATTAAATCCTACACTGGTTCTTTAAGATATTAGTGAAGCATGTTGGTCATCACTCTGTAAATAGTACTGCTGGTATGTGAAAACATACCAGCAGTACTCAGAAGAACATTCAGTCAGTCCTCCTTTTCAATTAAAGGTCCGCAGATCTGGAATACTCTGCCTACCCATCTGAAATAAAAACAAGAACGGAACACTGAGTGACATGGGTTTACATGTACATAGCATACATACTCCTTTTCTTTTGGTCTTAAATGTATAATATGTCAATTCGGCTACAAAATTAAAACTAACAAAAGACATTTAATGACATAGTGAAGCAGCGTAGGATCATCTGACATAACTCAGACGAGATAAAATTAAAGTTTGATTTGCACTATATTTAGTTGTGTTTGCAGACTTCCTTTCACGCTCTCTAACATATTCAGCGTATCCCATGTTTTCCCAGAAGTTATAGCAACGAGTTAGCGACAGCTCGCAGGAAACACGCCATTACCGTGAATAAATTACATATTTCTCTGCATTTGAACATTGTTGGAAACATTTAGCATAATGTAAGTACACAACTCAACAAAATATATAACATACAGTATATAGTATTTTTAAACATTTTACTACAGAGATGTTGCATTAATTGTCATATTTTGTCATTGACTCACTTAATTTTCTTAGTGGTTGTCTGTCTGTGTATGTGTTTTTGTTTGTCTCTGTGTCTGTATTAGAGTGTTGTACCCTGTGTTTTATTAATTAAAAACCTAACCAGGACAAGGACTTATAATTACCCAAGGCTAGAAGTCCTATATACATGGCATCGGTGCCATTTTGATTTAAATGTAACAATGCCTACATGTATTGTCCCTGTCAAATAAGTCAAACATTGCGGTGGCTTCATTCTACATCTGTTGCCTTTCATTTATCTACTATTGTGCAAACCCGAGGTGTTACCCAGTTTGAGAATCCTAACAAAATGCTAAAGAGAAACTCTAAGAGTTTAACTATTTAAAGATTCTCATGGGGAAGTTATATAGGCACTCTCTCCCCCCTCTGATCACTGACTGAGTCTCTGCTAATGGGACTCTATAAACTTAAGGGGCACAGGTGCACTCCATTTGGGGTCACAGCTTTTAGATACATTGCTCGGGGTCACAGACATCCAAACCTCTCATAAACACATTCACTTATACACGCCGAACAGGATTAAAAGGATACACACACCTTTGCGTATGCACATAATTAAAATCTCTCCTCTGTATTTTTCATGGCACCACCACTCTTAGACCAATTTAAACTGGCATGATCCCTGATACAGCCTCAGTCTGTTTGGCACACATGCCATGACATTTCAATTTATCAACAAAATCAATAGCAGTAGTCCTTCTAATATAACTGCACACAGTGCAGACGCTCCTCGCAGTGATAGGGCTCTTGCTGTCGCATTTAGATACACAGGGAGTAAACCCAGCCTTGCCATTCTGCTGATAAATGCAGTTCTGTCACCCCCAGGGAAATGTGCCTGCATCCCTCTGGTCAGAAGTGTGCCTCTGTCTCCCCCACCACGCCATGGGCGGAGAGGGAGCGAGGAGGGGGAGCACAGGCCTGTTCCCCTGCAGCTGTGCCCTTATTCCCAGCACCTGACCAGGGGCCCAGATGTGCACACGGGCAACAGCAACAATTTGAGCAATGTAAGTCCCCTGTGGGACCCAGGCACCTGCAAATGCAACCCCACTATCTAACATGACGGCGTAATTACAGGTCTAATAAGTCCACATCTGGAAAGAACTTGTTTAATCTATCAAATCAAACCTAGCTAGACTGGGGAACAATACAAAAATGGATATTCCACTCTCAGCATTTCATCTGCGCATCAAACAAAAGCCATTGACCCAATTTGCTATCAGGTAGACAGCAACTACAAGTGTTGTTTAAAATGCATCATATAGCTTAAAGGTGGGGTAAACAAATCTGAAGAAAAGTGTCATTTCCAAGTCGTCAAATACTGACACTTTGGGTTGATGTCTCGGACCGAGCGACTCAACACAAATATAGGACTCAACAATCAATCCAACCCAAAGCGACAGTATTTAACTACCTCAGAATGAGACTCAGGAATCAACTATGTCTCTCCAGAATCTCTTACTCCATCTTTAATCAGTTTATTTGATATTGTGCATAAAGATCCTCACCCAGTGACAGAAATGTGTTTATTTTTGAAAATACTTACTGTCATTCACATAAAATAAGCACAAAATTGATTATGTATTTTGAGTAATGATATCATAACTTTCCTCTGAGCCAAGAGGACTACATTTAAGCTACTACTCTAATATTTAAGTTACACAAACAGTTACCAAGAAATATACAGTATAACAGCAATTAGAAACTAAAAGCATAGGACATACTGTAACTGTTCAAGTTTTTCAGTTACAAGTGACACTATATGACAGTGAAAGGACTCACTGAGAGAGCACCATCTGTTTTTTTTTTTTGTTTGTTTTTTTTTAGACCTGTGATTTTTAGTTTACATTTCTCTATGACATTTCAGGGCCTTGGTGCAAAAATATAGCATGTTTTTTAACTGAGAATTCCAACAATAAAGTAAAGAAAGACTTCACTCTGTGATAAATCGAAGCTTAATGCTGGAGCACCACTGCACACACTGGAAGCTGTAAAGGTTAATGGTGACATCTAGTGGCACATAAGTATACATACACCTGCTGATCACAGTCAAATGGTATTTTGGCATTGTTTGTAAACACATTACTTTTCTCTCTTACATGAAGCCAAATACTTTATATAAAACAATTTTAAAACAATAACAATAATAATAATAATGCCAGTGATGGTACTGCTGCAGAGTTTTTTTAGTGGCAGAAATCACCAAAAACTGTAATAACAGTCAAAAATAAAGATGAATGTTTAGTTTTGTGTCTGATGTTTTTCAACAGTTCAATAAAGGAGATGTTTATTTTTTAACGTGATGATTATTGTGCAGTAAATGTACTCAGTGTGTGGAGATTGCAATCTATTACTTATCTTTTGTGTGACAATGTGCCCCAAAAAGAGAGAAAATGTTAGGCTCTGATAACACATTTAATTTTACTTACATTTATACTTAATGGCACTTTGTGTTTTTATCACTGTGCTTCTGCAATATTAACAGTACTTAACTTAACTCTCAAACAGCAGAGGGTGATGATGATCTGTTTTTACAATAACATCTGCTGAAGCAAGGATGTCACAGTGAGGGCAACAACACTTATCATTTCATGAATAAATCCTCAGTATAATGTGTATAAATTCAAGATACAAGCTGCATAACATAAAGAACAAGACAGCATGACTGATGAATTGTCTTCTAGTTTGTTTGGCACTCGCTCAAGACAAATAT
>JAJHUR010111020.1:0-10228 GCA_027495735.1 Lutjanus campechanus | reverse complement strand
GAGCAGGAGACGCTGGCATGTGGAAGGACATCTGGTGGGCAGGTAGAGAAACACAAGACCTGGGGGAGAACAGGAGAAAAGATGCAGAACAAAACACAAGTGCCTTCAACTGGAATCGGCACAAAACACTTCAAAATAAAAAGACGTTTTGGACTCGTTTTGTCTGTTTATTATGTATGAGTTTGGCTGTTTGTTCTCTCTGTGTTTCCCTTGGTCGCCATCCAGTGAGTGTAATGATGTTGTTGTTTTTCTCTAACAGTCTATCATGACATTGATTCCAAGTTCAAGAGGACGACGCTCCGCATGAAGAAACAACACGAAGGTAAGAGCCATTCAGCATGTAGTCGCTAGGATTAAACTTGATGTTAGTGTCGAGGGAAAACACAAATACATCTGAAAGAAAAGCTTTATCTAAATCCAGTCAAATATTTTTTTTATTGATCATTTATTGTCATCTCCGCCAGGCTTCAGCTTCATATTTTTAGTGCACATTTATGACTGTATACTCAAGGACCTTTTGTGGTTGGGTCCAATTTTTGAAGAACTTTTTTTTTCTTTACTCCTCTTAACCGGCCGATAAGAGCCTCAAGTCATTAACAACTGCTGGGCTAATAATAAGGAATACCCACTAGTCTGTTGCAGACCACATTTTGGCCTGAAATCAGTCAGAGAGTTAGAGTAAACTTTATTATCTTCAAAGGGAAATTCGTCTTGGGAACATTACTACAGTCCATTGCCTCGTACAAAACAAGATAAAAACATCACAGAAGCACAAACATTGACACAAAGCCAGACAGTTGCAACTTCCGTTGAATAGTTTAATTTCATCTTAAACCGGACCGTCTGATTAGATTAATTCCACAGCCGATATGTTATGAGCCACTGAAGCTAGGCACAATACAATATCAATAAATCACTGTATTGTCAGATTTGCCCCCATCTCTACCGTGTGTCTGCGTGGTCATCACAACAAAATATGCAGACTTCCCTATAGAATCCACTATAATTCGCTGAATTTCATGAAATTTGGTTTGTCACAAACGTGAGAAATTTAACATGATACTGGCTACTTGTTGGAATAGAATTCAGTTACTGGGAGCAATCTAGTCAGCTCTATGAATCAGCAACATCTAGTGCAAATTATTTACAGCTTCAGCTTTTGTTAGTTTCTCCAAGAACGTAGATTTCTATATATTATAATGTTCTAAATAAGTAACAAAATGTTCTAAATATTTAACACTGTTTAAATTGAGAAGTTTGGAAAACTGAGACTATACTGTACAAAAACATGTTATTAAAAAAAAACTTTCTATATATCTACATAAGACAGTACTATACTATACAGATTCAAATCTTTGCAAATTTCCACTTCTTGCATGTGGCAGGTTTGTGGCATTGCAGTAGATGCTTCACCATCTGTTTCCAGGCAGAAGTCTGCACTCTACTCACAGCTGATTATATCTTCATTCACTTATATTTTGTATAGAATTGTTGCTTCCAAATGTTAACCTGCTGACTGATAAAATTTCGACTAGAATTAGGTAATTGAAAGGTGTTATTGAACGTGTCAGAGTTCTTTCCAGGAAACCTTTTAGGAAATTATGCAGAAATTACAGACTTAATAAAAAAATAAAAAATAAAGAGCTACTGAAACAATCATCTGTCATTTTGCTTTCCACTTTCCACTGCAGTTGTTTCTTAAATATCTCTGGATGTGTCTGCAAAATTTTCACATACCGTGAGAGAAGACTTTATCTTGTCCGCCCCAGGTGCTCAATCATGGTGATATCAGTGTGTGTGTGTGTGTGCTTGATTGTCTCTGTGTGTCTGCAGGTTACGGTCTGCACTGCCACCGGGCCGTCATCACTCTGTGCAAGCTGATCGGCATTAAGGACATGTACTGCAAAGTAGAAGGGTCTGTTAATCTCCTCAACATCACCAGGGCGCTCTTCACTGGATTAGCCAATCAGGTGAGGTCATTTTGGCATTAATGGTAGGGTTCTTTAGCTAGACTAGAAAAAAAAACAAGAAGGTGCTTAAATTGGAGCATCAGTAACATCCTTCTTCTTCCTCCCCTCTTCTTCTGCCACCCTGCAGGAAACCCACCAGACGCTGGCAGACACAAAGCAGCTCCACGTCATCGAGTTCCAGCCGCAGCGAGGCCCGCTGCCCATGGTGGTGGCGAGTCCTAAAGACGGGGCACGAACCGACCCGGAGCCTGAGGACGAGATCCCCAACACCCGTCTGCACTGGGACGACGTACGAGCCGCACAGGGAATCAAACGCTCAATCTGGGCGGGTGTCAAACGCACCATCTGGTAGCGTGGGAGTGGTGACTGGACCGGACAGCTGGATGGATGATTGGACTGAGAGAGACCAGAAGCTTCAGAGGGAGGGTCTGACTTTTGGCTTTGATGAGAATATGTGTGAAATAAGAACATTTTATTCTCGAGCAGAATATCAGTTTCTGTTTCTTCAGATCTCGTGGATTGTGATTGTTTTGTCTCAGACTGAAGTCACACGTTTCTCAAACTGAAAACACATTTTTGAATTCTCCAGATGCATCCAGGAAAGGACAATATTGACACTCACACAGTATCGAAAGAATGACATCCTAGATATCAATGTTTCCTCTCATGAAACCTCTGCTTCATTATCCACATGGAATTGTTGCAAAATACAGTATGTGCTAATAAAATAAAGTTCAAACCTATAAAGCCATTCTGACTTTGAAGCATCAAATAAGGCGTGTTGTATCTGTGAACTAATGACCTCTGAGACCAGACTTGTTCGTTAGATGTTCGCTGACCAGATGTCCTTCACACTGAGCTGCTGGTTGTCTGGACAAACAATTGAATTACTGAAATTAAAAATTTGTAGGAGACTTAAGAGGTTAAGCAAAACCCTGATTCCTGGATGTATTATCTGTGTATGTGATCAAATCAGGTGCAAAATGCACAAATTGCACCTTATTTAAATATAATAGGGTTTTACTTGTGGGAACCAGATTGTTAGCCTCTGAAGAAAAGCACTGACAGTCAAGAACAAAATCACTTTTTCTAGTAATTAAAGAATCCCCACTTCAGCTTGCAGTAATAACAACAGAAAATTGCACAGTATTTTTGTGCCTCTGTGTTTAAAGGAGTAGCTCAACAGAGATTAAGGAAGAAAAATATGACACCAGTGTTTTTTGAGCTAACTATGAAGCCAGTGTCAGGAGTCGATTGTCTTAGCTTAGGGCCACACTGCACACTCTTTGTTCACATTTAGCCCATGAACTAGTTAAAACATAAATCAATAATCAATATAAATAAGTTTTAACACACAAAGATTTCTGTATGATCACTTTATTTTGACTTCCACAGTCAATATGTTAAGGACCACAGGGCAATGTGGTCTGAATTATTACAGAGAAGTGCAAAGATCCAAATGTCATCATGCTGGCAGGACTCAAAGACAAGATTTGTTTTTTGTAATCACGATACTGTGATCCCATACAATGAGCCTTTCTCAAGGTCTCAGCAACAACACATTTAGTTGTAGGACAACTCAGGTAATTTTGTCCAACAAAGCACAGAAATGCTCCAGGTGAGGCTCGAACTCACAACCTCGGCATTGCTCTGCAGTGAACTGTCTTATAAGTACCGCGCGCTGACCGATTGCGCCACTGGAGCTCTTTTATCTCCTTCCCCCTGCACATAATAGTCCATCTAAAAAGTGCCAGTGATGTTGCTGGTGTGATACTGTACAGAAATAAGCATGCAGTCTAGTCTGATTTCAGTGTGAAAACTTCCAAGCTCTTTAAATTTTGCTCATTAAAATCAGGGAGTGCAACAAGAGATCAGCAAAGGAAAAACAGCTAACGGCGAGGAGGTTAAAGGTCTAACAACGAAGCCCTGCGGCTCATTCATCGTGATAACCTGAGCAGTGCCTTCAGGTCGGCCTCTTCCTCTTTCAGGTTTCATATAGCCCCAACAAACTCTCTAAAAGGTCGCCTGCATGCGTTTATCAACATTTTTGTCGACTCAGATCTTCTCACATCTGGATTTTTGCTGCTGGACAGTCAGAGAGGAGAGGCGAGTGGGGAAGACAGACAGAAAGAGCTGCAAAGTTGCCGGTTCCAGCCTCTTAAATGTGAGGATTTGTTCCTTTTATTTGTCATTTATTAAGTGAGGAGTCTTTGGGTTTTGGACCGTTAATCAGCAGATTAATTAATAATGAAAATAATCACAAGTTACAGGCCTAATCCCAAATAACAATTACACCCTTGGTTTCACCCAAAGCCTCTAACTGACCTCTGACTGGTTGTTTTGTTCTGTCTTGTAATGACATAACTCAAGTTACTGATGCCACTGGTTTCATCTGTCTTGAATATATTGTGGGCACGAACCTGAAACTTAAAGCTCCAGTGGTGCGATCAGTTAGCGCACAGTACTTATAAGACAGTATGATGCAGAGTGATGCTGAGGTTGTGCGTTCAAGCCTCATCTGGAGCATATTGGTACACTGACCCGTGTGTTTACATCACCTGTGCTGCTCATCAGCTCCAGTATGAGACACACAGGGTTGTGGTTTACAGCTTTATTGTTGTTATTATCACTAAATAAAGGGGTAAACCATTAAAAGAAACACACACAAACACAAACACATTAGTACATGGATGAAGAGCCCAAGTCACGTTCACAGCTCTGTAAAACCATACAAGCTCGCCAAAATGTTAACATCAGCATGTCAACGTGTTCACAGTGACAACACTAGCATGCTGATGTTAAGCATGTAATATTTACCATGTACACAATCAGAGTTTAGTGTGTTACCATGCTAGCATTTGCTAATTAGCGATAAACACGAATACAAAACACAGCTGAGGCTGATGGGAATGTCATTTGTTCTGCAGGTATTTGGTTAGAGAAAGAAAGAACAACATGTAGCTCCGGTTCTGAACACAGCTATTGTAACAGTTCCAGGATTCTTATCCTGCTTATCAACTTTAGACATTAAAAACAAAATGGTAAATATTTACTCACCTGTAACATGTGTGACAGCGGTTAGACTAACAATGACGCAGTATCAGCTGATCATGCAGCAGTAACCTGATGCAACTGGAGTGAAACTCCAGAATACACAGAATGTGATCAGCGTCGATTAAATTTGTTTAAATGTCTCAGGGAAGTGGAGCAAATAAAACAAGGACTCTGTCATCTTTATCTTGTTTTAATCTTGAGAATACAAAAATGGCAAACTATACATCTCAGAGGTTTCATATCTAAAAAATACACTTCACCATCCTTTCAGTACTGATGATTTGTCGGCTTTAATTCTATATTACAAAGAAAAAAGAACTGTCAGAAGTTCTCGGGGAAAAAAAACATGTCAGTCTTATCACAAATCACAAAGGGAAGGAAGATCGCTCCAACAGCAGCATCATTTGGATTCAAGAACACAGCTGTTTCAAGTCTTTGTGCTAAGCTAAGCTAACAGGCTGCTGGCTGTAACTCAGTGTTAAAGGGGACAGACATGAGACTGGTTATCAATCTTCTCATCTAATGATTTGCAAGAAATAAAATAACACAAATCCAAAATGTTGTACTGTCCCTTTAACTTCATAACATTGCATTGTCACTGACCATGCAAAGGACTTCTTATTCAGTTGTATTTAATATCATTTCTCCATCCACCTGAACCTCCACAGCTCCATGTCAGCGCTGGTGTACACACCTTTATTAAATCATCAGGAAGCTCCCAGCTCAACCTTTAGTCTGCTCACCATTTAGTTTGTTTTTGTTCCAGTTATTGTCTTTTATGACTTTGTTTTTCAGTGTACATGTGGAGCAACAAAAAGCTTCTTTTTCAAGTTCATTCTTTGTCATGGTATAAATGCAGTCAAATATTTGTTAATGGTTCCACATGGATAATGATATGAAGAAACATAAAATATGACATTTTACTGCTAGCAATAATTTTGCATGGTGACTATACTTTTAAATGAAATTACATATTCTGTGGTTCTCTAAAAAGACAAAAAAAATGATCAGTTGCTAAAAATGCTATGTGTTTCTTTAAAAAAAAGACAAATAAACTTCTTATATTGGGTTCATGCGTAAAAAGACAGTTTTCATAAGAATTTTTTTTATATGTAAGGTAAAACTCTCCGTTTGGTTTCATTATTTGTGCTCTTTTTTTTCTTTTACGCTGCTTCTTCACAAATCCCCACCCACACAACCTTCACTTCATTTTATTAAATGTCCCAAAAGGAGGCTTAAAATGTTCATCATGAATCTGAGCAGGCTGATGTCACTTGTGGGTAATTCCATCTCTCACACACACGCACACATACACGAAGTCATACAGAGGCACACAACCACACACACTCAGGATGCAAAGTACGTCTTGGACACACACACTTTTGTGATTGAGCGTTGCTCTTTAGAAGTTCTTCCATCTGATGGAGGAGAGGATGGTGTGGATGAAGTAGAGGAGTGTGGCCAGGTAAGCAAACACCTGAAACACACACACACACACACACACACATATAAAGGCTTATAGCAAAAATCAATGATCTGCATTTTTTTGACGATCAGTCTAGTAGATAGTCATGAAATTGTCGCCATAGATTTGTGTGCATGGACATGATTTTTCCATTTTTTCTTGAGACAGCTCAACTTTCAAGCTCAAAAAAGTACTATCCACCATCATTGTCATTCTGTGGTCAAGTTAGCCATAATAAGTATGCAACATCTGGTTATAAAGCTTCCTAAGAACAAACATTTCAGGTGATGGTTGCAGATTGTGTGTTTAGGAAAAGATCATAGTTTGGGTTAAAATAACTACTTCCTTAAAGGAGCAGTGTGTAGGATTCTTGAAATGAGTTCTCACCACAGCAGCGATGTCAATCTGGTAGATTTTTAATATTTCTCCTTTCTTCAAGAAGGTGATGTAAGCCAAATCCACCCCGGCGCTGAGGTAGAAGAACGCTGCCAGGCCGTGGTAAGCAAAGTCCTGGAAACACACGCACGGATTAATTATTATTATAACAGGACCACAGCCTATCACTGTTCCTCTCAGTATTTACGCTTCAATTCATTCGTTATGTCTTCTCAGGCCTTACAGCAGCAGCCCAGCCAGAGCTGTTCTTATGACCTCCAGCTGCGAAGATGATCATCCATAGGAAGGTCATAACGAAGCAGAAGACGGAGACAAACATCACCCAGCCCAGAGGGTTCGGTGGGTCCACGTGGGTCGACGCCACCAGGATCCACACCAAACCACCGAACACCTGCAAAGATGGAGGAAACAGTTGGACAGATGACATCATGGTCTTGAGTTTGAGGATATCTGTTTGTGCTAGAGTGACCTTAAACTGCCCTTAAAGGGTCAGTGTGTAGGATTTAGCGCCATCTAACGGTGAGCTTGCAGATTGCATACACCTCGTGTCATTTCTACCTTCCAAGCGTATAGGAGAAACTACGATGGCCGCAAAATTTGCACAAAATGCAAAAGGCCATATTTGGAGCTATTGTTTGGTTTGTCCATTCTGGGCTACTGTAGAAACATGCAATCAAATTTAATCAAAATCCATCAAATAGTTGTTGAGACATTTCTTCCAAAATCACAAATGTGAGTCTCATGGTGTTGCACAATGAACGGGCACTATGAACTACACACCACAAACATGACTTAAAGCTAAACAGATATAAGTGTCAGATATAAACCATACCAAACTGTTCAAGGCAAAGCCAACTCTCTCATATAGTTTTCTGTACCTAACTTCTTTGTCTCTCATGGTCAGTTGTTAAAACTAAACCCCACCCGTCTGGTGCACCAAATACATTAAAACAAACGCAGTCTGGAGGTATAGTTTTACACAGATCCGACTTTTTAGAAAATCTTTACCAATCAGTGCTCTTTTCTTCATTCAACTCCTCTTTTTTTTCTCCCATATCTCTCCATCTTTAATCTCTCCTTGTTATTGTCCCACTGTGACAGTCGCAAAATCCGAAATGACTTGTTTGAATATTTTTTGCCGTGGAGTAATTCCCTGGAGACATGTAACCCTACCACCAGCAGAAGTGTGTTTTGATATCTTGTTTTCTGCTCCTCAGGCTCTTTCCCCCAAAATGACCTACATTCATATTTTCTTCAGTCTAATTGGGAAAAGCTACAATCCTTTTTCATATTTTGTCTATTAATCACCTCAGCCGTGATAGTTTAGAGGTAGATGATGGGAAAGTTACAGCATAAGGAGGAATTTTGACGCCTGTGCTGCTGAATTGTGCAATGAGAATTTGTCTGATGAAACCCCTGACAGTTTCTCTGTCATGATAAATGGTGCAAAGACTGATCCTTCTGCTTCTGCTTTCACTACCATTATTTTGACTTTGACAGTGTGTGATGGGTCACCTGTGTTATTGATTAAACATCAGCTGGATGTTGGCATGCTAATTTATACAGCTACACATGGATCAAATGCTTTGGTAAAAAATGAACACTTGATTTGTTTTTTGTTTTTGTTTTTTTTCAAGTAGTCATTTAAAGTCAGGAGCTCTTTTTCAGGAATCAGCAATCTGAACAAGCAAATAACAGGCAACAGTGTATGAAAGCAAAAATCCAAATTGGAGCTGATCTATTAAGTGTGAAAGTCAAGAGATCCCATTTAAACATGGTATTAAAATGTAATCTGTGTTGCAGATAAGAAAAAAACGGATGTAAGGTGTAAATGCTACGTGATCGGAATGTGATCTGGAGGTAGACTGGGTTCCATTGTGTTCAGATCTTAGGTGGGTGTAAATACAGCCTGTACAACATGCTGGCTAACATATCCAGATACAGATCACATTTTAATACCAGGTGTAAATGGGGTGAGAAGTCACAGCTATCTAAATGTCGACTAAACAAACATTTCTCACATTTCTCTTTACTTTCTGTATGTATGGGTGGTGTTTAGTTTGCCAGGTTACTTTAGATAATGTTAACCACATCCGTATAAAGCCCCTGGAATTCACTTATACTGTGTCATAATCAACCTGGCTGATAACAGACGCATCTAAAAGTGAACACACATAATCATTTAATCACAAGTCATGTCTGATGGAACGATTCAGACCCAACGCTGGTACAGAATCAGCAAGTGTAAATCTAGCAAAAAAAAAAAGTACTGATTTCTGTTTGAAATCTGCCTGAAGCTTATTAAAAAGATTTCACTGCATGGTGAGAGGATTTTGACACTAGAAACACTAGAAAACTTAAACGTAACAGAACAGAGGTTTTACTACTGCACAGCACAAAATAACCTAAGTACACAGTATCTGTAGAAAGTGATCAACCAGACCGACTCACTGATGATTTTAATGAATTGTCTCTTTCAAAACCTGTTATCCACCAGGGCCTGGAGGGGATCATGCAATCGGTTGCATGTGTGTGTGCGTGAATTTGTCCGCAGCTAATCTCACATGCTACTGGACCAATCAGCCTAAATTTTTTTTGTTCACATTTATAACTGTATGCTCAAAGACTTCTTGTAGCTGCGGTGATTCCCATGTTTTGTTTTGTTTTTAAAAACCCTACAAAACCTGTATATAACCTATACCAATTGCTGACTCCTCATTCCTCTTAACCAGCCAGTTGGGGACACAAGTAATCAAGAATTGCTAAGCTAAAAACAAGGCTTATCTACTTTACATGTAATCAAATAAAAAAATGTAATTGTAATCTGTTACATTTACTGAGAAAAACAAATGTAATAAAATTACAGTAACTAATCAAAATAGTGGTGATTACAAAGGGGATCTGAATATTCTTTTCAGGTTGATAGAGATCTGCACCACTCTGCTGACAACTTTCTATTAGTTCTCTCTTCAATGCTCAATGTTGAATTATTGGAATTTCAAGACACTGATGATTGTTGTTACTTTGAGCTGCTAAACAAACAAGGGAGGGAGTTACAAAGAGCCTCAAGCAAGAAAAGTTTTATATTTTCAATTACTCATCTAACTCTCTAGATTAATTTTGCTAGTTGTAAAAAGATGTGTGATCTATATGTTGATATTGTAAAGAACCACATACGAGAGCAGAAAAAGAGAGGACATAAAATGGTCAAACATCGGTTCTTTTGGTCACTATAAACACCATAAACAAGCACGTATGCTGGTCACAGATAAAAATCAGATCACTGCATTCCCATTTCATTCACATGCTTGATACTAAAAATACAGGAAAATACTGCACACTT
>JAJHUR010111019.1:4374-15144 GCA_027495735.1 Lutjanus campechanus | reverse complement strand
CCTTTTGGAGGGCCATTCTTTCTGCTGAATCATAAGGTTATTCTGCCTCATCCATGTTAGTGTCAACAGTGTCTTTGTCTTTATATAGCTCCTTTCTGTACAGCCTGTAGCAGGATCTATGGTAATGATCTTTCGCTGCTACTAGTTCACGACTGACTATGGCTAGCATCCTGGTATCGCCTTTGCTTTCAGCCGCTCTCCTGAGTGTGTCATCAGCTCTTAACTCTTTGCATTTTGTCAGACTCTCTTTTGTCTTTTGACCCTTCAAATACTTAATGCATTGGTTACAAATAATACATTTGGCTTCATACACTCTTGATGTGACTGGACCTTGTTGAGTGGATTTTCTTAAGTCTTCTGTCTGCGATCTTTCTGCAGAACTTTTACTCTGAGTCTGGATTCTATTAAGCCCTTTCTTCATAGTAAAGATGCTACGACATTTCCTGTGATACAATACAGATGGTATGCTACCTTCGGTAGGTCTTTGGCAAGGTCAAGGATGGGTCTGTGGCCTCTTATTTCAGCTGCTCGCAGCAGTGTGTCCCATGAATCTGGAAATTTAGGTGCCACAAGGTTTGAGTCATCATCTGAACAGTGTATTAAACAGTCTATCCTGGGACGCTTTGGCTGTGGTCCACTTGTACTTTGTTCTGCCATATTTTTCTATCCTGTGATGTACATCATGTGAAAAGAAAAGAAAAAAATCTAATAAGGTCAACACTGTTCTGCTACCCTTAAATCTGAGGTAAAATTTGTTTTAGGTGCCTAGACAAAATGTGAAAGTTAAAGGCTTCTTAGCTAGTAAATGACCAACATTAACATTTTTATCTTTCTTCCCGGCTAGCTAGCTAGAATAACATGGCTGGTACCAACAGACAGCTATCTAGTTTCATACCATGATCTTCACTCTACCTTAAATCCTCTGAAAGACAGTAGTCACTTGTTCAAGATGGCTGGCTGACATCCCCGCAGTTCTCTGATATTTAAGGATTTTTGTGCAATATTTTGGGAGATCTGTTGACAGGAATGGAATATAAAATGAATATATTTAAATATTGACTAAATAGTATGTAATTATTAGTTATTAGTTATTAGTCTAATCATCTGAAAATGAGAACCATTATGTTTTTCTTACCTTAGAATGAGCCCTTTAAGGGGGAGGTCTTCTTCAGATGGCTGTTTTCCACTTGTAATTTGTTCTGCTATACTGTGATGTATCTTCTGAAAACGATTAATTCTAATAAACTCACTACTTTGTCAAGGTCTGCAACCATAAACCAGCACTAAACCTTGCTTATGTGACTAGACAAAATGTAAAAGTTTAGGTATAAGCTTGTTGTGTACGCTTGTTACACTCCTTTCCAGCTAGCTAGCATAACATGGTTGGTACCAATATGCCTAAGGTCAACATCTGTTGGCTGAAATTGAATATCATAATTTGATGTATTCAGTCATTAGTAGGCTAATCATCTGAAAATAAGAATCATTGTGATTTTGTTACCTCAGAATTAGTCCTTTAGGGAGGGAGGTCTTCTTCCACAGAGCCCACCATGCTAGCCATCATGTTTCTAGCTACATAACAGTAGCCCAGGACAGACAAACTCACAAAACTTGATAAATAGGCCTGTATATGGTTTGTTAAAGTTTATACAAGTGTAAATTTCTATTATTGCTGTTAAACTGATTTTTTTAAAAAGAGCCAGTTAATGTTCTGGCAGAAGCCTGTAACTTTTAAGTACAGCTAGAATTTATCGCTCTGGGTAGAACCAATTCTCGCCTATGCCTGTGACGTCTAAGTACGGCTCACAATCACCTCCCACAAAGAGATAGTATGGGTATATTATACATTTCCTGAATCCTTAGAGTCCTGTGAGTATTGCAATTGTTGACTCTTGTGTCCCTGATGTCCCTGGATGCTACAGGACTAAAAGAAAGTATTTAGTTTAGGCGAAAATTGTGGGAAAATGTGTATTGTGGCTGTTATAAAGAGCTCTAGTGACCTCTGTATTGGTCAGAGAGACCCAAAACTGGATTTAAAGAAAGGCCAAGAGGATCCCCTTTAAAATGATACCAAACACTACATTATAAAACTTTGACAGATATCCATACCATGAGCCTACACCAGATATACACCAGTGTAAAAAAACAGAATTTATCTTAAGGGGTTGTTAACTTCATGAGCTGATAACTGTGACTAAGCTACCACTTTGGAAGGGCTGTCATACCAAAATATCATCTACAGACATGTATCTTTTCAAAAATTATGATTAAGTTTTGCCACCCTGAGATGGACCAAAAAGTGGTCTGGCCCATGGACTAATGGGAGTGTCGCGACTCTTCTATCTCTAGGGCTCTGGTCTCCACCATCTCCTGAGGATTTAACTGCTAAATAGTTTTTGGGGCTGCTGCCTGGATGTCAAAGACTCATTCAACCGAGATTCTTCAAGTCCACTAGTCTTTTTTTTTTGGTCAGTCAGTGTGCAGTCTTCTTGTTTTGTTTTGTTTTGTTTTGTGGGATGTTTCAGTTACTCCCTGGGGTAAAATCAAGATGTGTAACCCTAACAGGCAGCTGCAGACTTGGCCGGACCCAGAGTGAGTCTGGATTTATACTCCCAAAAAGATCCACACAGCGGAGGACACCACAGCTTCATAAGGAATTCTGAGATGGAGGCAGCTGCCTGTAGGAAGAGAGGCCTTGCCTGGTAAGGTTCTGAGGTAATGTTGTCTTTTTCCTTCTGCTTAGAAGTTGTGAAATTTCTTCACACAGCAACTTCGTACAATTTAGTCTCTGGCCTTTGTTTGATATCCAGTGTTAGTGTAGTTAAGTTACAACACAATAGCTCAGAGCTTATTTGCTACGTGAACATTGCTGTTACCCTGACGGTCCCACCAAACCCTGTTCAAAAATCTGGCAGTTCAATAAAGTACTGCTTTTTCTGGCATTGCTTGGGGCATGCCAGAAAAAAGTTTGATACTGTAAAGCAACAATAAATGTGTGTTCTGAGTCTGTCACGCCACACAAACGTGTTGTTAACCACCCAGCCAAATGTGAATGATTAAAAAAAATCTAAGCATTTAAAATTAGGTCTTTAAATCATGGAAAAATTATCACTTTTCCCTGCTCTGAAACGCTCCGCTGACTCAGTGTCAAACAGCACTATGACCGGAAAACAACGTGAAGCTTTATCAGACATGTCCAGACATGTTTGAGCCACCAGAGCCAGAGGACGGTGACAGGATGGTATTTTTTTCCCCTTCTGTGTCGGGTTGTGACTGAATCACTGAAAGTACACGCTCAACTGACTGTCAGGGAGGGTGGAGGGTGGGGTGGTGTCATTCATGGGGCTTATATAGTGTTAACCATGGCTCTGTCACGTCACGTTTTGGGTCTGCCCAAAAAATCCTGAACGCAGAAATCAGGTCTGACTCCACAGCTCAGTACGACATAGTTCTCAATCTTTTCGCATTTTCAACTATTTTTCTATAATGTGTTTAGAAGAAAAACTCCCTTTTTCCTTTACACAGACTTTAAGTAGTCACGTGATGCAGTGTTATCATATCTCTCAGTGACGTTCCATCCTGTGCTGCTCTGGCGGGTTTGCTGTTGAAAATATTATGCACCTTTCACTCTGTTACATACTCTGACTTTCTGACCAGGAGAAAGCTGAAAGGCATTTGAGATTCTTATAGTGAACCACATAGACCACCAGCAGAGAATGTATGTAATTAGCAGCAGATATATGTCTCAGTATTCAACTCACTTGTTGAATGGATATTTGAAGCATTTGTTAGCATGCTAATATACAAAACTAAGGTGATGAACATAGTAAGTGATAAATATCAGCATGTTAGCATGCTGACATTAACATTTAGTGCAGCCTCACAGAGCTGCTAGCATGGCTTTAGACTCTTAAAACAAGGGCAGCATTAATATATCAGCTAAATGTTCCAGTCTGTATCTTCTCCTCCAGCTCTCTCTTCTTCTTCTCATTACTGTCAGGACGAGGAGTAACAAACACCCCCAACAGCTCCTTATGCAGTTGTATGTACAGTATATGTGTGCATACTGTATACATGAGACTGTGTGTGTGTGTGTGTGTGTGTGTGCGTGCATTTCTTCTTGTGAGTGATGGAGGGCTGATTAACAGAGTGGTGAGCAGCCGAAAAAGCAGCACATCCTGGAAAACACACCGCATGCAAATGCGTTTGTCACTCTGACAGTATGTCTCAATTAAGGCCCGAGAAGCCGAGCGGAGCCGGTCTGAGCTGCCAGCTCCGCTGACCCCCCTCCCACCCCTACCCCCCCTCCAACACACATTACGTCCACACACTTAAAGCATAGCAAAGAACTGAAGAGAACAAAGAAGAAAAGAGGGAGAAACTGAAGGGAAGGGGAAAGAGGAAGCCTTCAGCGGCGTGACAGCGGGGGAAATTCTTGAGAGGAGTCTGTACAGTAAATTGACAAGCGGAGAACCGCGGCGTAATGATAAGACCGGCTGGAGCACACACACCACTGATGCCAGCGCCAGCCATAATGACAACAATAATGGCAAACAATAAACACTCAGATCCGACATCCCACCGCAGCCCCCCCACGCCGCTGACGGCTACTGTGGCACAACTCTCTGCTGGCGCGTGGTTTATCCTGCAGACAACACACACAGAATACACACTTAATGTACATATATAGGCAAACTGTGAACACACACATTCACAGCAAACACAACAAGTGCATAAGTACAAATATAATTGGACACACACTCTGCACACTCTCACAAACGCACACCTATGCACGCATATGCACACACAATTACACAGAAGGAACATGCAACACACTTAAAAAGTGTGCAGCTGTGTACAACTCACACACAACACAGATAAACACACTGTACATTTCAATAGCGTGTGTGTATGTGCATGCACACAGACAGACTGTAGCGGGGAGCTGATGGAAAGGAGAGGCTGATGATGGCTGATGTGGCGGTGGCTGCTGGGTAGCCGTTTAATTAATCTCCAGACAGACAGTGGCATCAGAGAGAGGCAGAGAGAGGTAGAGGAAGACACGGAGAGCGAGAGAGAGGGAGAGCATAAGGAAAATAAAGACAGAGACAGAAGCAGCGACAGCCACACAGAGGCTGTGTCTGTCTTCCTGTCAGCCCTCAGGACACATCAGAAGACACGCTGCAGGAGTCTCCAAAAAATGTGCGACACGCTGGATCTCAGAGGCCCGTCTCCGGCTCGGTGGAACAGTCCCACGTCTCGCTTTATAGAAGACGGAGGAATGGAGGAGGGACGGGTTGAAGTGTGAAGGGTGGCCGGATGGCTGTGCACTGACTTCAGGGTCTGTGGAGACTTTCAACAGAGAGACCTTGTCAACTTAGTTATTTCTTTTTGGTTTGTTTGTTTTTCTCGTTGCAGCCTGTGATGCAAGTCTTGGGATGAGTCGTCTTGAATGCATATCTGCACAAGCTTCTCTGTCCACATATTCAGTCTTTGTTCTGAGCAATAAAAAGACAATAATAAATTACTAAATAATATTTATGTGAGATAATCATCATGACTCTCTTAACACAAAAAGTGGCTACTAGAACGACCATAATCATCACTTTGACTTTATCTCTCATGATAAATTCCAGACTAAGAGATTAATGTGTTTATTCCGTTGGTTTATCTTGTTAAAATTAAATAACACCAAAATGTAAATTTTGTAAATTAAGTTATGTTATATATTTATCAATATGCATGCATTTACATGTAGTAAACCATAATGATTGCATGTATTCACAGCAGTATTTTTCTGTAGGATAATAACTATCAGGGATTTGATTCAAATTACTGACAGTGAGAAACAATTACATATATTTTACAAGACAATAATGTTATTTTAACAATAATAACAAATTTCCGCCTAGAACCATTGCAAAAAATAATCATAGCCTGTGGGCAAAGACTGGACATAACTACAGAAATAAAACAAAAATTCTGTAAGTTGCATGTGCTGAGACAAAAAGTGTTACAACCGTCTCCCATACTTTACTTTTAATTGAGTCTAATTATTTAGTTATTTGTATTCTAATGACAGAAAATTGAAAATCAAGGCCACTTTTTTATTGACAGAGACAATGATGGCTGCCAAGCAACCAATATGCATCTCCAGCTGTGCAAAAAGTTACAAGATAACAGCAGCCATTTCTGACCAGACAACCCAAAAAAAACTGGCTCTAGATTCTGCCTTTCACCTTTTTCACAAGTTTCACAGCCACCGTAGTTTCTCTTGGATGCAGGAGAGCGAGGAGAGGTGTTTGCAATCCGCAAGCTCACTGCTAGATGCCACTAAATCCTACACACTGGTCCTTTAATGGAGTCTAGCTTCATGATATAACTCTTACTGTACTTACCAAAATACCATATCTGCCTATTCAGTGACGTCTCCAGGGGATCTGAGAAGCCATCAAATCCACATTTGCAAAGTGCCATCCCCACAACAAGATAGCACCTAAAAAACAATTAGATTTTCATGAGAAATTTGCTGCTCATTATGTGGAGGAACGGGTGAATGGTCCCACAATGCAGACGAGGCAGACTGGTGCAGTTCAAAGTGATTTCATAAACTCAGACTCAAAGTCAAAATACAAAAAGCAGGTATGGTTAGGCTATAAACAGTCCAAAGCTAAACAAAACCAAGAAGCCACAGAATAATTCCACGAAGCACAGGGAAGCACTGACAGGAGGACAAAGACAAAGTGGCAACTTGAGAGGGAAGCACACAAACTAAATACACAGGGGAAAGCAATCAGTAATCAAAAAAGAAAGAGGGGGAAATGATGAAGACAGGATGTGACACTGCAGAAACAAGGGGCAAGAACTTCAAAATAAAACAGGAAACAACTAAAAACCGAAACCATGACACCTCCTCAATTTCAGCTCTTTCAATAAAGTAAAATTATATAGACAGAATACTGAATGATATTTTAATTAAAACTAGATCAGGGAAGTGTGTCACTAAATTCAAGACCCAAATCATCAGCAGATTATTCAAATGCCTAAAAATGATATGTTTACATTAACTGACAAAGATCTTTAACAGCCATGTTATTATTGATCATTGACTATCCTGAGTAAAACCAGAACATTATGTCATAAATTTTCATTTTAAAACATTATGACTGAAACAACTTGTCTTCCCTCATCACTTAGGTAACAAACGCCAATGAATTTCTTGCAAAACAGGACACACAGTTTCTGACATTTCTTACATCATTCAAGAATGAAACGTCTTGCAATCATTGGAAGAACACTTCTATTCAAAATGCAACACAACTGAAACTGGAAAACACACACACACACACACACACACACACAAAACATCTGTACATGAATGCACCAAATCAGTGTGTGTAAAGATAAATCAAATAAAACATTTTAACACCAGTAGTTTTACTTGTAGTTAAGTAATATTTCGTTTCATGTAGTCCAAATTAACAGAACTCTTCCCGCCACTGTATATTGTATTAATGCACAGTGTATATTACTGTAATATTAATACTTTACCTGGTAATATGTAGTGTAAGGGATTACAGTTTCTCAACAGTAATAATACTGCACTTACTAATCCAAGTAACTGAGTCACTGCCGACCTCTGTAGGCTGTTATGATGATATTTTGCGACAGCAGAAAAATAAGCTCTACATATTGTTGTGCTCCTTCAAATGTGAGTAGATGTGGTGAATTGGGACTCAGAAGCCTGAATGAGAAAATTCAAAATGTACACAAAGTACTAAACGCAGCGTGTCTTGTATAAAGCACATCAGTGAGTTGAGAGAGTAATTCAGACGGTGCATGTGTGCTTTGTTTTGTTGCAAAAATGCCATTTTGTAAAAAGCACTGCTGATTTGATTGCAGAGTTTCAATTTGACGTAGAGGCGAGATGTTTCTCTCCACGTGTTGTGTCTAATTTGGCTTGCGTGCAGAAATTTGACACGGTGAGCCAAATTCTGCAACAAGTGTGTAAGCAATGGAGAAAAACTGTATGACAGTGATTTGTGTTGATTTGGGAAGACTCTGATACAGATGTTCTGCTGACAGAGGGGGTCAGGATGAACAACTCTTCCTGGAAATAAAAAAAGGCACTTTAGCTTTTAGCTGGGGTGCTTGGTGGGAATGCTGCATCTTGTTGAAGATTTGAATCATTAAAATCAGTTGAGAACAATGGCTTCTCATATGTAGCATGATGCTGTTGTGTAGTATTGATCAGTTCTACAGTTAATCTATCAAACTGCATCACATCCATCATGTCAGAGGTTTAAAACACTGCATCGGCTCAGTGTAAATATACTTTAAATTGCATGTGACCTGTTTGTGATTGCACTGTGTGTGTGTGTGTGTGTGTGTGTGTGTGTGTGGACTATTATGCTGCATGTATGGGCCTGCATAAGAGTGAGGCTGTTCTTACCTGTATATAGTGGGTGTGTCTGTGGTCCCTTGGCTGGAGTGCCCGGTAACAGGGTTAATTGGGTGTAAAGGGAGGGGTGTGTGTGTGTGTATGTGTGTGTGTAGGGGGTGGGGTTGGGTTATGTGTGTGTGTGTGTGTGTGTGTTGAGACTCTCCAGCATCAGCTGCACCTGATCCGGGCTGCCTGATTAAGCTGTGTAATCTCTTGCATGAAACAACAGCTGACCAGCTCCCTGGGGTGGTGGCCACACACACACACACTCACGCACACACACCTGTGCTGGTGGCCATGACAGCAGGCACCTTGCATTCCCAGAGGAAGGTACTCTCTATCACACACCTGGTATCTACACCTCCAGTGTCTCAGAGGTGAACCCTCACAACAGAAAAACAGTTGAACAAACCAGCAGTAAAAAAAAAGGTTTGGAATCACAGCTGGGATTGTGGGAAAATGAAAACGGATCCTCAAACTGTCCTGAAGATATTTGATCTCGACTGAGATCAATACAAATCCACTGATTTTTGCATTCATCCTCAGAAATAAATATGATAAACTAAAATGATAAATAAATAAATGTGTTTTTTCAGCAATAATGGATCAGTAAAAAAATCTGTAACCACCTGTAACTACATGCTTTCTATTCTCTTACTTTTGCAGTATTTTTCAAATTTTACTCACACAAGAATGCATTACACTATGTAATCTACTTAGTTACTTTTAAAATCATAATTCACTACTGAGTAGGCCTAAAATTTGAAATAATATCCAAAATGTTCATCTGCATTCTTGTATTTTGCAAACAGGCCAATGAAATGATTATAAAAAGTAAACATCAGTAGTTTTACTTATAGTTCAGTAATATTTCAGTAATGTGACAGTGCTTCTACTTGAGTTCAGATTTTCAGTACTTCACTACTTTTGACTTGGGACTTTAGGAGACTTGGATTACACCAGAGGAGCAGTATGGAGGCATATTTATTTTTTCCAGTTGTTTTTTGACATTTGCAAACTGGTCACCATTCACTTCCATTGTTTGAGAGATTCTGCAGCACTGTTTTCCTGTGAAACTCCAGCAGTGTTTTGTGGACTAAAAAGTTAAACCCGACCTTCAGTCAGCATGAGGGTGAGTAGATCATGACTGAATTTCCATTTTTGCTTGAACTATCCCTTTAATTAGTATCTAGGCCTGTGTGATGTAGCTGAAAGCATGATAGAGAAATTTCACATTGGCCAGTGTGGATAATCAATGATTATGTAGGTTGTGACTGACGACCTGTTGTGTATACAAGAGGTGGAAGCGGCTGAGGTGATAAAATAAGTAAATATCACAATACTTTTGACCAAATATATTGATACTGCAACGATACTGTAGGGAAGACTATTGGTGCTTTCAAAAAATATTAACACAATGAGATTTTTGATAAATAATCATCAGTAATGTGGACATACAAGACAAAGTTCAGAAAATTATATCACTTTAATGTAATGCAGCCTTTAAAAACAGGGAAAGACGACATTTAAACACTTATGCCATATCATGATACAACAATATGCAAATCTATAATGATGCATACCACGATACAATATAATATCCATATATTGCCCAGCCTTATTAGTATCACTGGTTACTACTGTGTTTACTCTACTGTTCCATATCAATATGGCTGCTGTGGAAAATGTGATGGAAAAAGCTGCTAACAAGTTTCAGACTCACTCTGCTGTACATCATGTATAATAAGAGTGATGGTTGTTTGCATTTTTCCAAAGTAAATACAAGCAGAATATTTAGAATATTTAGAAATGCATATTCAGACACATACCCACATCTGTAACACAGCAGACCTACTGTACCACAGAAGTCCACAGTTCTTTTCCTGTGTGAAGCTGCATATTTCTGCAGATTATTTGCAGATTATTCAAACATTACCGCCTGTGCAACCCCACCGGAGGTATCTGATGCGGACACACACACCCACACACACACACGACTCCAATAACTTCCCTCCCCCGGCAGCGTGCTGTGGGAGCTGGTCAGCGGCGTCAGTCAATTGATTGAGCGCAGAGGAGGAGGAGGAGAAGGAGGAAGGAGCCGCAGGCCATGAGCAGCAGAGGAGGTGAAGACCTATTGGAAATCAGTGCACCATGAGCATTTCTGCCCCATATGGGCAAAACACGCGCTCAGACAGCTGCCACAGCCCTCTGCAGCCGGCAACACCGCACACTGAGAGGGAGAATGTTAACCGTGCAGCGTCCACGCTGTCGGGAGGATGATTCTGTTCACTCCTCACCCACGTCATCAATGAGATCCACATGCATTC